>JACJUY010003096.1:52183-64875 GCA_014220935.1 Platorchestia sp. MABIK | reverse complement strand
AGCTGTGGGGCTTCAGCTGTGATGCTCCAGCTGTGGTGCTCCAGCTGTGGTGCTCCAGCTGTGGTGCTCCAGCTGTGGTGCTCCAGCTGTGGTGCTCTAGCTGTGGTGCTCCAGCTGTGGTGATCCAGCTGTGGTGCTCCAGCTGTGGTGCTCCAGCTGTGGAGCTCCAGCTGTGGTGCTCCAGTTGTGATGCTCCAGCTGTGGTGCTCCAGCTGTGGTGCTCCAGTTGTGATGCTCCAGCTGTGGTGCTCCAGTTGTGGTGCTCCAGCTGAGCGGTGGTGTCGAGGCGATGAAATTCAACAACGACGACTTGAGGCAGCCGCAGGAAAAGCTTCGATATCTCATTTGTTTCCTCACGTAAAGAGTGCATTGGGTCATGCAACTTGAATGACATAATACAGTGAGTAAGAAGTACAGTGTAAGACAAAGAAGTTTTCAATCATTAAAGCACAACTACTTCGAGAGTAACACTCACATTAGCAAACGACGCTCCTGCATCTTGCTTCTTTATTGAGTTGGGAGGACACCCAATTTTTAAAGTTGTTACAGAGAGCACTTTACTCGTCCCAAAGCTCATTGCACTTTAAGTGAAACCTTATCAAGAGCTACGTTAAAAAATAGCAGATGGCAGTCTTGCTTTTTGCATTTGCATGCTTCGTATCATTATATGCAAAATGGTATTACTGGAAACAGTGAAAACACAGCTCATCTAACAGAAATTAATACAAAACCAGGTTTAGTTAGTTCAAACTTCGTTATCTCTGCTAAAGTGCCACTTCGCCAGTTAGCTGAGCCTGCACTGTAGAGCGTACCTTCGTCTCTTTTGACAGAAACGTAAATCATTTATTATGTCCTAACAGACAGAATCTGAATACGGTCAACTTCGCACGCTCAATAGAACCGGTCACGTGCACTAGTACAGGCTTGCATGCGAAGATCTCTTTGAACCCATGCGTGATTTTTCCAGTGTTCTGTCACTCACGCCAGGTTGAGGTTGACGTGTGTGAGGTGCCACTGAGGTTGACCCGCCACTTACATAGACTTGAAGTGTAAGCGTCACACCTGAAGCTATACTTTCCGATGTGGAGTGCAGTTTCCGTGAGCGAGTTGAATAAGAACATTATATTGCACAAGTGTAGCATGGTTTGAAAACCTACAAGCATATTATGAATTAGCACTAGTAAAATGCATTTCAATGAAAAGCAAGTCACTCCCATCGTTTGAGTCTAGAGGCAGAAACTGCAAGTAAGACTTCGACCGTCACTTGCTCTGCCACAAGTTTAGTGATGAGTAACAAAATAAATTGTGTGAGTTAGTGAGGCCTGTCGTTCAATTTAGAAGCTAAATGGTTTATTCTAAGATAATGGTTGCTTGTTTTCGTTTCTGTGAAAACAGCATACACACAATCTTGGTCGTTGATGCCTCGAGTCAGTTACCGATTTTCATAGACTTAGCCATAAAATGATAAGAATCCTCATCTTATCAAGCTCGTTGTGAGCGGGCTCAAGTTTCTTCTGATTAATTCGTCGTAACCAATTGAAAGACTCGATTAGGCCTGAATTGTTATTCGTTCGTTTGCGTGGTGTGATTTCAAGCTCCCACGTTTAAGTTCGAGTCATTTACACTGTCTTGTAACAATATTTTAATTTCATTTCATATGAACGAGTAATTTTACGTCTTACTTAGTCAGTGGAGTCAAGTATCCATTAAGAACAGCAGTAAGTCAGGATCTGTTGGAACACAGTATAGAACTGAAGTTCTCTGTAAATCTCTGTGCAAATTACAGAATGGGCTGAAATGTAAGCTCTGTCATTAATTTCACCGATATGTCTCCATCTTGTTCCACCCACAATGTTCTGCTGCAAAATAACTGTAATCGGTGCCGTAGACCAGAACAAACGCACGTTCTGCACAGAGATGCATTTCATGCAATTACCATATCAATTCATGGCACAGCTCTGCGCTTCAAAGCTTCACGTCACATCAGCTGCTTCATTTGATGAGCGTTGAAGATGTACCACGCCTCACTTCTATTCAACGACTTCCGACACGAAGAAAATGAAGAAACTCCACAGTATAACCGTCCAGTTATATTCCCGTGCTATCTCCCTCAATTAGGTGAAATGCTTTACTGACAGGACGTTTTTCATAAAGGGTGAGTTCTCGGTGCAAAATTAGACTGTGCCTGTTCTGGCAAGTACAAAAAACGCCAGCTAAGCAACCAAATTTAGGAATAATAAATAAATGGAAGAGGAAATGTTTGTCTAGAAGTCAAAATATCGGGTTCCCCCAAGGAAGAGAAAGAAAGCTGAAAAATTGTGGTTCCTCAACTCTGAAATTAAACCAGAGTCATAAAAATTTGTCACTTACACTGACGAAGGTTTACTTGCACAAATGAATAGTTTACCTTAGCACTACTCATTTTGTTTCTTGAAGGATATTTTTATCAATCTGTGCATTGCGAAAAACGACATTTTCGGTATTTGTTTTCTTCAGAAGCACTTCATGTTCAGTATTTCAGGAAAAAATGTAACACAAACCATGACATGAAAACTTTATTCGCAACAGCATTTCTATTTCGATAATTTTACCAATCTTTTCATCTTAAAAACAGGAACAATCAACGAAAATGTTAAGAAATAAAAATTAATAAAAATTTTTAACATGGCCACACGAAGTTTAAATTCAAGTACATGTTTGTGCTCGGTATCCCGTATACCCTCTCGGAGGTACACAGCGCAGGGCCGTGAAACGGTTCAAGTATCGCTCAATTTGCATTTCTGGCTGCGTGTAAGTCTGAGGACCGGCATGTTAGCTTCATGACTCTCCGTAAGTTGCTGGCATGATCCAAACGCAGGTAACATCGACCAGTCTGGTCGTTGCTGCCCACCACAGCCACTAAATTTAAAAGTCCTTGACGTCATGAGGCATTTAGCAAGAAAATTGAAGAGTTGGACCCGCTACTCCACCCTCAGAAAACTTCGGTGTGACGTCCGCAGACCGGGCTATTATGGCATCAGGCTTACGAATGGTCGTGATTAACTGTTCAGTTGGTCGTGATTAACTGTTCAGTTGGTCGTGATTAACTGTTCAGTTGGTCGTGATTAACTGTTCAGTTGGTCGTGATTAACTGTTCAGTTGGTCGTGATTAACTGTTCAGTTGGTCGTAACGAATCTTTCATGTGGTCGTGACCAACTGTTCAGTTGGTGTTGACTGAGTGTTCTAGTGGTCATTCCGTTGGTCGTGACTCACCGTTAAGATGGCGGTGACTAAATATTCAGTTCGTCATGATTACCCTTCAAGTAGTCGTGACTACCTGTTTAGTTGGTCATGATAAACCGTTCATATGACCGTGACTAAGTGTTCAGTTGGTCGATCAGTTAGTCGTAGCCAACTTTTCTTCTGGTCGTTCAGCTGGTGACGACATACTTTTCAATGGATCGTTCAGTTGGTCATATTAACTGTTCAGTTGGCCTTGTAACTGTTCAGTTGGCCACTAACTGTTAAGTCGTGACTAATTGCTCAGTTAATCGTAGCCAATTGTTTAGGTGATTCATTCTAACTGTTCAGAAAAGGGCCAACGATTACGCAGCTACAGTTCACACTTTAGCACAAGCGTCACTCCTGAACCTAGAAATTCCTCGCAGCATCTTAATTTAGCGATTCAGTATTCACGAATGAAAAACAGCAAAGCTTCATTGGAAATGAAAATCCCTTGTGCTACCTTAATTTTATCTGCACAAAAATAAAGATGGAAGCGACTCATCTGAGTTTCAAATAAAATAAAAAAAATGGTCTTGGGACGGCAGGTGCTATTGTCACTAAAACGTGAGTGGTATTAGTGATAGTAGCACCTGCCGTCCCAACACCATTATTTTAACAAAGGTGCTCCCATGACAGAAGGAGGAGGACCCCATTAGGTATGAAGTTACAGGAAACGGGGTATCTATGCTCAAAGTGTACTTCGAAACCTGCGCACAGAGACAAATATGTAATTGATATACATTAACACATTGACTACAATGTGTTGAACTAAAGTCCAGCACTGAACTCAAATTTGAAGTCAAATGTAGTAGGCAATTTTAAAATTGGCAAATATTAACTGGATCGTGCCTTCATTTAGCTTTAATGGAATATTTATGAAAATTGAATTTGTGACAACTGTTCGATCAGCAGCAACATGAAAATTCCCTCCGTGTACGTCGGCGGTGCACATCGCGACCAGCGTGTTAATTAAGACTCAATTAAAAAGTAACCCTCCGTGTACGTCGGCGGTGCACATCGCGACCAGCGTGTTAATTAAGACTCAATTAAAAAGTAACCCTCCGTGCACGTCGGCGGTGCACATCGCGACCAGCGTGTTAATTAAGACTCAATTAAAAAGTAACCCTCCGTGTACGTCGGCGGTGCACAGCGCGACCAGCGTGTTAATTAAGACTCAATTAAAAAGTCAGCGCATGCAGCCTTAAACGATAAACTTTTCCCTCCTCTTATCTTGAGCGCTTCTTATATAAAAAATCGCTCCACCTTAAATAGTGAGTCAGAGATTTTCCGAATCATTCAACTTAGCTTGAATTATCACATAAAAAAAACCATGATCAGTCAGCACACAATTGCCTTCTAAGGCGCAAGTTGTTTGACTAACGTCAAAGTTGAAGAGAAGCATTTCGTGAGCAGAACGCGC
Organism: Platorchestia sp. MABIK; assembly: GCA_014220935.1. NCBI lineage: Eukaryota > Metazoa > Arthropoda > Malacostraca > Amphipoda > Talitridae > Platorchestia > Platorchestia sp. MABIK. The sequence continues at coordinate 60,190 of JACJUY010003096.1, read as the reverse complement.
TCGTGAGTGATGGATATGAATTCTAAACGATGTGGTTGTGAACTTGCAGGTGACTTCCTCGCGTGCCACATTCACACGACTTTTTAATTCGAAAAATATTACAGACGTTAATTGGGGCAAACACGCTTCTCGTTGCGTGCTCACTGTAGCACGGTTCTTGAATTTAAAATACGATCTAAATCCCGAGGTATCTCCACCAGAAACATCATCGATCTAACAGAAACATAAATAAAAATGTTTAAAAAACGATCTAAATATTTGGGCACCCCAAAGATGAACATTATCGATCTAACAGAAACATAATTAAAAGTGTTTTAAATTATGATCAAAATCCCAAGGCACCGCAAAAAGAAACATTACCAAGCTCACAGGAACGGAATTACAAATGTCTAAAATTGACCTAAATCCCGAGGTATCTCAAACAGAAACATCACTACTCTAATAGGAACATGAATAAAAGCATATAAAAAATAAATAAAAATATTTAAAATACGATCATAATCCCTAGGCACAGCGATGAGAAACATCATCGAGCTAACAGAAACACAAACACAGTTGAAGAGTGAACATTTGACGTTGCCCCGTCCAGGCACGAAGGCATTATGAGGTGTAACCTGGTCTCAGTTGGCATAATGAAGAAAGGCACTCGAGCTGAGCTGACTATTTCAGGCAGCGAGGAGTTCTGGTGACCTCAGCAGCGATACAGACGGCAATTTGGAGTGGTCTAATCGCGGTCGTCTGCTCCCGCCCGGCCGCGCCCCGCCGGCATTTGCGGGCTTCGTCACTTCGCGGGGCCTCGCCTCATGGCCCCGGGGGTCTTAATTTGCTGCTGTCAGCTCATGGGTCTTAATTTGCTGCTGTCTGCTTATGGGTCTTAATTTGCTGCTGTCAGGTCATGGGTCTTAATTTGCTGTTGTCAGCACATGAGTTTTAATTTGCTGCTGTCAGCTCATGAGTTTTAATTTTCTGTTGTCAGCTCATGGGTTTTAATTTGCTGCTGTCAGCTCATGAGTTTTAATTTTCTGTTGTCAGCTCATGGGTTTTAATTTGCTGCTGTCAGCTCATGAGTTTTAATTTTCTGTCGTCAGCTTATGGATTCTAATTTTCGATCGACAGCTCACGGGTTCTAATTTGCTGTTGTTAGGTTTATAAAGATAGACAATGGATAAGCGTTTACGATTTGCATGCTCGATACTTCTCATTGGTTTTAATTTTCTGTAAGGATTACGAAGAGAAACATTGGATACGTGTTTTTATTCCCAATGCTCTGTTGGTGCACTCTTATAAACACGTAAATGAACATCATGTGCAGTAGTTGCGTGCAGCGAAAACTGAACACAACAACGAACACTAACACGAAGGAAAGACATAAAAATATAGCCGCATCGAGTAAAAGAAAAGTAACGTAAGCGTCACAGAAACTCTACGCTTAATTTTTCAGATATTTTCAGACTATGGGCACATCACTGCGGTATCATTTTAGACATGCTATGTTCGAACTTAGCAATGCATCATTTTTATATTCTGGAAGTAAGATGAGCAAAAGAAGGTGATTGCACGACAGACATTTAGTGCAGGTGGTCTTCAGAGCATCCTGATAAAGACCACTTCACTCTATACTACTGCAAGCCTCCCAGCACAGGAGCCTTATTTCAAATTAGGCAGGGAGGCTAGGACACGACTAGGAAGAGGACTGGGAAGAGAACTGGGAAAAAGACTGGGAAGAGGACTAGGAAGAGGACTAGAAAGAGTACTTGGAAGAGGACTGGAAAGAGGACTGGAAAGAGGACTAGGAAGAGGACTAGGAAGAGGACTAGGAAGAGGACTAGGAAGAGGACTAGGAAGAGGACTAGGAAGAGGACTAGGAAGAGGACTAGGAAGAGGACTAGGAAGAGGACTAGGAAGAGGACTAGGAAGAGGACTACGAAGAGGAATAGGAAGAGGACTAGGAAGAGTACTAGAATGTGTTCTAGAAAGACTACTAGGAAGAGGACTGGGAAGAGGACTGGGAAGAGGACTGGGAAGAGGACTGGGAAGAGGACTAGTAAGAGAATTAGGAAGTGGACTGGGAAAAGCACTAGTAATAGAGGTTATGAAGAGGGCTGAGGAGGGGCTAGGGAGGGACGAGGAGGAGGGGCCAGGAAGGAACTGAGGGGCTCGAGAGATTAGAGGGACCATCAGACCGAGCCTCGTGTAGCGAGGGCCTGCAGCTGCCAGTGCCCATTTCTGGACGATTAAAACAGCGAAGGACGAAGGTAGACAATGGAATACCTCGAAGTATTAGTTTTGAAACTACAGTAAAATTTACTGGAGTAGAAACTGCATTTGATTTAAATTGACGTTACATTGCCATTAAGGGGACAAAGAAAAAATTTAAAAATCTTGTGTGGAACTTTTACCAAGTCTCGGATTTTGAAACTGATCAACGGAAATCAGTTGGATGGTATGAACTAGAATCAAATCAATTTAATGATGGCATGTATGGAATTAACCAATCCCGATCGAAACAGATTAAACAAAATAATCCAAAACAATCATATAAAAAACAGAACTAAATTAAAGAAACATATCTGAAATTATGAGGTAAAATTGGGATGATGAAAAAAAGTACTACTGGGTTAGTGTAATGCGACTCGCAGCGCTGCAAGTGGGGAACCCACCGTTCTGCCTTCAGGCGGAAGAGGGTGATATTTCAAACTGTGCCTCGACAATGAGTGAACTTGTCGGTCGGAGTAAGAGGAGAGAGCATCACCACAGAGCCCGCCGCCCTGGATTGTGAAAAGTAAGCTTCACGGCCACGGTATACTTGATACTGTTGTGTGGAGCCCTCACTCTAGCTCGCTACTCTTGCAACTTTAGCGTTTGTTTTAAATATTTCCAGTGCGATACGTCTAGTGCCAACACTTATGAAGTTTTAATGCTTGAAATATGCTTCACTTGTGACATTAGTACGACAAAATTAGTCGTGTAAATAAACGATCAGAAGGCATTTGTTTTCTGCTCACATATAAAAAGAGGACATGATGTTCAACATCAATTGTACGAAACATCGAAGTTTCTTTTCTCAACCAACGCACTAAGTACATTTCTTTAATCCTTTCGCTGCGAATGTTTTATTGATAGACCTCTGTAAGAAATAGTAATGTGCCAGACATTAAAAAAGAGTTAGAGAATGTGAATAATCGGAATTCGATAAAGTAAAAGTCTCTCGTAGGAGCTGAAAAATCAAGACATTTCAGGAAGGCGTTAGAAAATAATTTTCGCATAAACGCCGTTCTGAGGGAAGAGTACAAAGCACAAGACAATGCGCACTCGACAAGCAACAGAGGTAGCGAAGCCTAGCAGTGAGCTGCCGAGAAATGGTTCGTGTAAATCTAGCCTTCATAACAATCTTGGGGTCCAGTAAAGCGCGCTGCCGGGCCTTGCGTGCTGTGGAATAACAAAGCTTAGAGCAGATAATTTTGCTAGGAGTCTACTGTAACTGAGCAAGAAGCAGCGAACGCTTACTTCAGCTCCACGTAAGCTGAGGTTAGATTTCAATTTACAAGCATCATTACCTCAGTTAATCGCTCTAAGTGAGCGCAGAGGATAAGCATGAAAACTTTTGACAGTAATTGTTGGGCAAACAAGTGCAGAACACGTAGGCCAAACTGGCGTTCTCGTTTGGAGAAATCAATACAAGATTACCTTCGCAAGGTTGTGAAAACAATCGCGAGGCCGAAGTTAAGGAATGGACAACACGAGCCTGTATGCTATCTTACGTGCTTTCTGCCAGTATTTTCCGCCGGATGCATGCATTTTTAGAGCATTTCCGTGCCGGAGAGTATTTATCACCGGGACGAATACAAATAACGCAAGGAAATAAGGTTGTGAAGTTCTGTCACTTCAGAAGTGTCAGAGTCCGACAGAAGCACACGATCTCCATCTTTTTGCAGCCTTGTCATTACGGTAACTTGGCATGAGAAATAGACCCAACGAAATGATTTGATGAAATTCACGTGAGTCGACCTCCGTTCAATCATTGCACAAATGTGCCAAGTCTGCTGAGCTGAGCAAAAATTAAGTTGAATATGATACAAATACAATTTAAAATTTCTACTCGACTCCCTTTGAAGCACACAACATTTATTTCCAACAAAACACTTCTCGGAAAAAATTCAAAAAAACGAAAATTATAAAATGGACGAACGCGCGAATAAAAAGTAAACAGCCTACTCGAACACAATACGAACTGTAAGGTACAAGAATTAAGACAACTCTACTAAGATTTACGGGACCAAACCATGATTTACGACGTCTGGTTTTGGCGTTATGGCGAGAATGCTGGCACGAAACACAGGAAGCGAGCGTCGCTAACACAGCGGCTTTGACTTCGAGTCAACAAAGGCGCAGTGGACGTGAAAAAGGCAACTCTCAGGTGAGCCGAGGGCTGCTTCCTCAAAGCCTGTACATTAAAACAAGGAAAAACGCTGATTAAGACAAAGTAATGCGGTGCATGAGAGTAAGGAGCTTAGCTTGATGAAATGCAGGTCGAAGATGCGTGGAGATATATGTGGAGAGGGTGTGGGGGAGTATTTGTGTGCGGGGTAAAGAGGGAGGTATGTGTTGGGGACGTAGAGGGGTGAGATGAGGAGGGGATGTAGAAGGGAGATTTGTGGATGGGATGTAGAGAAATTTTTGAGGCGGATCAGGAGAGATATGTGTAAAGGAAATGTGTTTAGGGGATACCCGTGAAAGGGATGGGGAGCGAATATTTATTGCCGATAAAGAAGGAAAATTTGTGTAAAGATCGAGAAGGGAAAGGAGAAAAGCGAGAGAAAGTAGAGGAAAAAGCGAGAAGAGGGGAACTCGTCTCAATAAATAATTAAAATTAAATGAGGTCGCGTGGAGGACTGACAAATGCACTCTTTGAGAGAATTACAAAGAAGTGTTGAAGGAAAGAAGGAAGGGTTGAATTGAAATATAGAGAGAAAGAATGAAAATTCAATGGGAGATTAAGTTAAATCCTCTCAGTTAAAAGCGAAAATATGTGCAACTGGAAATGCAAAATGAAGCTTCCAATTGTAAAATAGTTAATTCCTGTTAATTCATTAGAAAATGAGAATGAATTCGGGAGAATGAAAGTGAGCTTCTTTTAAAGACAACGTAACGAAATTCCAGCAAATCAACTTTGGAAAAAGACACAGCAATGCAGATAATTTCCAGTCAAGTCTATCGAGCCTTACATTCTTCAACTTGTGGAACTACTCAAGTGTGAAATACCCCTCTTAAATTACAGAGAAAAATAAGTAAAAATACATCTTTACGTAGGAACAGGAACAAGCGCTACCATTAGTCGTGTATCTGAAACTCCATTATACAGGTGTCCCAAAAAATAAAGTCACACTTTAACTGTTGTTAACATGCTAACTTTTTTTAATTGCACGTGTATTTAATTTATCACAGCATGGCAGGAAGTTACAGCCTGGAAGACAGAAGGTGTGCCTTGAAATGTTATTGAAAGACCGAAAACGCAATTGAAGAGCAAAGACGATTCAGAACTGAATTCAGAAAACCGCCATCAACGCGCCAGACAATTGCGTGCATCAGAGACAAATTTGAAGCAGATGGAACCTCACGCCTCTGGACGTCTTTTTGGGGGGATTATATTTCTCAAAAACAAAGTTTGTTGCACTAAACCCAGAACAATTGATGCATTGAAATTGAAAAACATCGCGATATTCCTAATGATCTGTTTCGTGACCTTTGCGAATCCCTTGGTGCGCGTTATCAGCGTTGTTTGGGCAAAGATGTTCATCAGTTTGAGCATTTGCGAACATGATTCTTTAATTACATTTGTCTTCTGTATTCAGAGCCATTCCATCTTACTCTATGTTTGTAGATATAGTTTTTCTCGTCATACAAAGTGTGAGTATCTTTTTATGAGACATACCATGTATATTGTCGGTTGTACGGACATTGTTATTGTCCACAGAATTGAACACAAACCATGACATTGATATAAATTTCAGCGTTGTGACAAGAAGAAAACAAATCTGCGTTGTGAGAAGAATAGGTTACTATGTCGTAAATAATTGGGCAGACATACCACACAAAAAATTGGAAAATACAGTTAGAAACGGCAGCTTTTGTGTGTCAGGAAAAGGTCGCCGTAGGTACCCGCTGGACATGCAGTTTGGAATAGGAAAAGAAAGGACGAGCAACGAACGGCTAAAAGAGACCAGTTCCTTGCACTCGTAAACTTTACTATTGTTATTCGATTTCATTTTACGTTGGGAAAATTTATGAACTAACCCTACGAAGTAACCAGTTTTGAGGTGCTCAGCAAATATTTAGAATTTTTGTTATTAGATTGAAACTCTCCAGCCAAATCATAGGCGATGTCAAGAGAGCAAAAAGAAAGTACATGTGGTATGGACTGATGTAAACGGGGACTGTATGCAAACTAGGTGAGTTCCCTCTCAGGTTACCCTGCGTATAGAAATAGCAAGGTAGGAAGGACGAGGTAGAAAAGACCAAAACGAGATAGCAAAAAGGCATGAAAACTGATCGCATTAAAGTGGTCGCGAAGGATAGAAGTTCTGAAGGTTTATCCATTGCTCAGGTAAACAAATAGCCTCCCTCTAGAGTCCCCTGGCCCCATGGCGTACAATTGGGAAATATATATTTATTTTAAACCCTAAACCTATTGCCTACCTCATGCCCCATGAACGGGCCAAAATTGAATAAATAAAAACGACATGAACATTATCATCGCGCATCGCATGAGAGTAGGCGGGTCACTAAATATTTGAAAAAGGGCATGACAAGACACATGGCGTCGTGCATGAAAAAGATGAAACAAAAATTGTTCTGACGCCTGACAACTTGACATGATGCGGCAGATGATATTAAATAGGGCTCAGGTAAATGATCTCTGACGCTTAAGATGAAAATAAGTTTAAGGTTCCCATTTAGCGTAGAATGTCTTCCGAGAGAAGCCAGAGTAAAATCACAAGTTAACTTGATGTAAATATTCTGTTTGATAGATATCAATTTGAAATTCCGATTAAACATAAATATATTGTTTGAATTAATTTGAAATGAACAATTATCGCGGTGAACTTCTCAGTGAGAAGCCAATTTAAATTAACAATTTGCAATTTCTAATATTTTCTGATAAAACAGTTTAAATTGCTTATTAACGTGACCTTTTTTCTGAGAAAGGCCATACTAAAATAATGCCATTAACCTTTCAAATTTTAACGTCATCTATGCCTAATAACAGTAAAAAAAATGGCGTAAAACAACATGTAGTTTTCAAGTCCAGTCGAAGTAATCTCTTATGTTCGCCATCCATCACGGAAAGCTTACAACAAAACATTCGCAGAAAATGAAATCAGGATACAAATTGACGAAGATTGAGCCCGCCCTATTGCTAATTTAAACAAAAATGTTGGTTTACATTCATTGCTAGATTCAGACAAACGGGAAACAAACTTCAACAGCGCGATTTTTGCCCGTAAAAATTGGTTCAAAGTTCCCAATATCCGGCAACGCAGCGGCCAACAAGCAGGATAGCGCCATGTTTGTGGTAGCAACTCATACGGTGAATACAGTTGTGGTAAATTAAACGGGATCTCGTTAAACAACTAGTACGGTAAATACGGTTGCATTATATTAAAGGGGACAATGTTTAACAACTTGTTTGGTTAATTCAGCTGCAGTAAATTAAAGGGTTTAAAATCTCGTATGGGAAATATGGTTGGATTAAATTAAAGCGACCATGTTTGTAACTGCTACTGTGACTGTAGCAGTGGGTATTTAACACGTCGGTCGTGATGAGAGTTGACGACGCACACGGAAGAAAAGAAAGAAAAACAGTTTATTTCCAACAGAGATGGTACAAAATTACCATCATTGGTTTTTAAAACATCTTGAAGTTAACACACTTAAATGATACACACACACGAGTATTGTAATACCCATGTCACTAGTCGAAAATTGATTGAGGGCAATGTACTCCTA
>JACJUY010003096.1:30275-48981 GCA_014220935.1 Platorchestia sp. MABIK | reverse complement strand
GAGACCTCACAATGAACTGCGAGACCTCACAATGACCTGCGAGACCTCACAATGACCTGCAAGACCTCACAATGACCTGCGAGGCCTCACAATGAACTGCGAGACCTCACAATGAACTGCGAGACCTCACAATGAACTGCGAGACCTCACAATGAACTGCGAGACCTCACAATGAACTGCGAGACCTCACAATGAACTGCGAGACCTCACAATGAACTGCGAGACCTCACAATAAACTACGAAACCTCACTATGGCCTCAAATTGACAGAATGACGCAATTGATAGACACTTGGAGGCAAAATGTTTTTCCCTAGTCAGCACAGTTAGCTGCAAAAAGCATGGTGACGTGCAGGTACTTAGCACAAAGGAGAAGATGGCGCAACGAAACACAAGAGTAAAAGACAAGCGCCGCAGAGGGCGGTTTTGTGGGAGGCCAGCCAACGCTCAGAGAGACAGAGACACAGGAAAAGGGAAACTGAAATCTGACAACTAAGCCTATGAGTAATTGCTGCAAAAATTGTAGCTGATGTCGCACTGAACAACTCGAGATCCCACTGAAATACTCGAATTCACCGATTTGACGAAAACGGATTTTTCAAATAGACAAACTTAGGCGTGTTGATGGTAGGGATCCTATTAGACAACACTTGAGAAGCGTTAAGTTCTCTACCGAAAACTTGAGGGCCAAGCATCCTTTTTCACCTCTCGTGTTGTGATGGTAAATTAACTTTGTACCAAAACACACCAGCGTACTGTGACAATTTTATAAACCAATTCAATAGAAACGAACATGTTTAGAGGAATAATGATATAAAATTTCCCCACATATGTGCATATCGCCATTCGGACAGTAACCGAAGCGACAGAAAAATAACAAAACAATAAGTTACAAGCGCCTTCACAAAATTTTCCAATCAAAAGTATATCGAAAGGTCAGCTTTTTTACCTGTGGTTGTCTGAATCTATCTCGTCACACTTCCAGTCTCAAGTTATGAAATAACACAGCGAACCAATTCGTCTTATTTCTATCTACAGGATACAACTCTCCCCACCTCACGGAGATAGAATTACATTTAAATCGCAGGCATCAATAGTGTGAATAGATATTTTGTGGCGTCCATATCTGAGAATTATTTTACGGACAGCTTTAGGGGTGAGGGGAAGTGAATGTTGTTTTGCACTAAAACATAATTTAATGATTTCCGGGATTAATCGAATGCAATCGAATGCCCTCATGATTGATGGGCCGTGTACGCTGAGAATGACAATAGCATTCATGTATTTATAATTTCCTACTTCAGGAACACTAGGAAATTCGAATGGTAGTGAAGCCAGTACAACCGATGTGCTCAAACGCACTTTTATTTGCTCAAGGAATCGTCAAGCAGCTAATTATGTTTAGCAACTAACAACACAATTCGTTGATTTACATCTTATATACTAGAGTCACAAGGAGACACAATTTAAGTTCTATGTATGACCAACAAGGTAGTTCATTAATAGAGTAACATTCAGTTTGTGGATTGCCTGGTTGTTCTCTTTGTCATCACTGAAGCTCTTCAAGTGTTATATCTGTTCACTACACACAAGCCAATGAATTTTACTTTTGAATTGCCAATTGATACTTCTTGAAACTTATTCTAAAGTCATCAAAACGCAGTTACAGAACCATCAGAAGAATGACATTTATTCAAAGAGTTTATTTGAAAAACAACCCCCACGAATATTTATCTGTAGATTTGACTAAAAATAGCAGTGTTTTTTGAGCAGCTCTGGTACTTAGATATTCAAATATGTCGTCAAATTTGCAAGTGGGTAGCACGGAATGCGTCACCACATACACCTCATCCCATAAGTAACCTGACGACAGCGAAAAAAATTCGAGGTCCCTGCTCGCAGGAAGAGGTACACTCTCCATCAGCGTGTCAAAAACAGTTTTTACAAGTAATATATAGCTGTAACATGAAAAAAGCGTCTTCATAGACCAGTGGCATTTCTGTGCAGCTCGCGATGACTCAATTCACCGCTCGAAAAAGATTTAAATTGATTAATATATACTTTATATAATACACACTAATTTGCAGTAGCTGCGGCTCTCTCAATCAATGCGTTTAACCGAAGTGGCGCTCATGCAAAAATTAGTGAAAAACACTGCCATAGACCATAGGGGATACTCTAATCCTGTATTCAATTCCCTCTCGTGAATCTGGCTCAGAAGAAGCGAACATGCCGATGGCAGAGCCTTCGTTTGATTTAGTCTCGTGTCAAGAGGGTGTAGTGCAAGGAAGGTGCCGGCAGATCACCGCCTCACGCCGGCCTGCTTCCCGGCGAGTCTCCATAAAACCGTGACCGCGTCGTGCACGCGATTGTGTCACGCTCACCTTAGCGTCACGCACGTCACTGCGTCACGCACATACCACAGGAGCGTGCGTGGGAGGAGGAGGAAGAGGACGAAGGAGGGGAAAGAGAAGGGAAAGAAAAAGAAAAGGAGCAATAGAAGAAGGAGAAGCAGGAGAAGAATAATTAAAAGGAGAGGGAGAATCGGAGAGGTAATCAAAACTTACTTTAAAGGTTACGTGTGGCAGAATTAATGTGGAAAAAGGACGATTGTGACCCGGGAGCTGAACACTAATATACTCTCAAAATTAGTTTGTTTGAATGCTTGTAGACTTAGTTGAATAGTGGTGTTGGGCTAAATCCAACACAATATTTTTAGTAATTAGATTAGGTTGCACAACACGGCAAAGCTTTAAAATGAAGGTTATGGCGAAGACAATAGATTTAAAATATATATCTATTAAAAATTAGTACGTTTCGATCATCTAGATCATCATCAGCTATAGTCTGAAATATAAGAAATGACAAATTAAGACCGGCAATAAAAACCATTCAGGAAGTGATATAATAATATGTACACAAATTGAAAAAAAATACGTAATACCTATTTTCAATGGATAGGATGACTGCATGTCATTAAGGTTAGATTTCAATTTGTTAATAAAGAGGGATTCAAGAATTCGTAAATTAAAACACGAACCTGCAGAATCTAATTTTGAAAAATTTTCAAGTGAGATAGTTGTATTGCATTTTTCAGCATGGATTCTAATAGCTGAATGGGAAGGCCTACTTAATGAAATACCAGTCCTAAAACTTCTACCACTATGTTCAAATACCCTCGTAGATAGCAACCGAGAGATCGAACCGACATACACAGACCCACACAGTGGGCAACAGTACTTGTATACAACAGAGGAAAGCATTGAAATGAGTGGTCTATCATTAAAATGAAAACTGAAACCTAACCTTAATGACACGCAGTCATCCTATCCATTGAAAATAGGTATTACGTATTTTTTTCTTCAAATTTGTGTACACACTATTATATCACTTATAGAATGGTTTTGAATCCTGGTCTTAATTTGTCATTTCTTATATTTCAGACTATAGCTGATGATGATCTAGATGATCGAAACGTACTAATTTTTAATAGATATGTATTTTAAATCTATTGTCTTCGCCATAACCTTCATTTTAATATTTTTAGTAATAACACAAGGCCGAAATTGAAACTACCACCTTTGCTCTAGAGTTGAGATCTCTCACAAACCTCCATTTTGCGAAAAATATATCGCAATGACTAACACTTTGACTGCGAAGTGAGCCGCTGGTGCTACTCGAGAGTTTTCATAATGCTACTGATTCACCAGTAGTTAAAAACTCAATTTTCATAAATATTTAATAAAAGCTAAACGAAGGTATGATCCAGTTACTGTTTATTATTTTCAACATTATTTACGACAATTGACTTTAAATTTGAGTTGAATATTAGACTTCAGCTTTACCTGCCGCAGTCAAAGTGTTAATAATCAACAGCGACCCAAAGAGGACAGGTGGTCTCGTTACCTTGCACAACGCCGAGATGTTGGCAGTTGAAAATGCGCGCTCGAAACAGCGCAAACGCAGTCGTAAATTGAGATTAGATTATTAGTTAGTTTAAGCCTCCCTATCCTCAACAAATGTGATCCAAAGAGAGGAAGGAAGAAGGCACCATTTAGTATGGAGTTAAGGGAACGTGGAAACTATGCAGAAACGGCATAGAAACAGTAAGTTGAGAAAGAATTTCATGAAATAAGATAAAAGTTGAAGAAAAAAGTAAGAGGTGGTGAAAAACAGGACAGCAGTGAACCGAAAAAAAGGTGGTCCTTAACATAGCAAAACTCATTTTATTTCAACAAAAAGAAGGCCTACCTAACTCTCAGCTCAGGCCCTCCCATTTTCCCCCTGGGAACGCCAATTCCCATAGATAAGTCGTAAATTGAGTTACAATATCAGTGAGTAAGTAACTATGTAGAAATAATTTCCATTGGAAAATAATAAATTTAACGATCTCAGACCTGTAGTGAATGAATACATTTTCAAGAATCATCTCATATCAATGATCAAATTAACTTTAATAGCCGAACTCAAGATGTGCTCCATCAGATTGAAGTATGAGTTAATTTAATACTCCCTAGCCACGACGAAGGAGTTCCAAAGAGAGGAAGTGAGCACTATCTAGTATTGAGTTAAGGGAACGCAAAATCCATGCACAAGGTGTGTTCCCACACAAGTTAACCTGCGCATAAAAATAGCAAGTTCGGAAACGAGTTTGTGAAACAATATGAAAGTTGAAAAAAATAATAAATGCTGAAAAACAAGAAAGCAGCAAAGATGTTCTGTGACAACACAAAAAACTACTCCACAATATTTCAACAGGAGGAAGACCTACCTTACCTTAAGCTTTGGACAGCATATCTTCCCACTGAAAACGTTAATTCCAGTGGATACTGCAGTTGTATTCTCTTAACAGGATATTGTCCAATTTGTTTTCCTGAATGTTTAAATAAAATTTCTTACACGAACTGAAGTTGTACATAGGCCCATCAATTCCTTGTCTTGTTTTCTTTCAAATAATTCGCCACAGAGACTTGATTACGCTTTTTTCAGTCCTTTGGTATAAGCATGGTCATGAGATATGTTGGTTTTAGCAAGCTTATGAAGCGCAGGGTGACGCAGTGCTGAGCGCCGTACCTCACGATGTTCGAAAACAAACTTTGCGAGCGCGAGAATGAATTGGCTCGTTATTAAACAAAGTTGTTTACGACAGATGCATCGCTTGTTATTCGAGGGTACTCGAAGTTGCGAGAGTTTGTTGGTGAGACAAATAACTTTTTATCATTGAAGGGATTCGAGTTGTGAAGGCGGGCAAATGAAATACTTAACGTGCATGACAGCAAAAGGCAATTGGCCGGCTCTCGAGACGGTATCGATGTGCGAAAAGAACGAGAGAAATGCAAAATAAGGTAAAAAAGTATTCGTGATTATAAAATCAATGACTTGTTAGAAGTAGAGTTGTGTTGAAATTAGATCAGGAGATAGAATGTTTAATATCACTCAGAGAAATAGTCTACGGATAATAACCTGATGACTAAATTATCCAGAGCTTCACAGCTACATACATAGATAGCTTTCTTCTTTCTTAGTTATATTCTGCGCTTCGGAAAAGAGGAAGAATCTGAAGTTAGTAGTCTGGATAATATTCAAGAAATGTACATAAATATTTTTCTTTTTATGCAAGCTATTTGGAGTAAATCTTAACATTTTCGCACGACTGTCAAGCCACGCAATCTTGAATCACTGACACAAAGTTTCTATCAGTTCGTTATTAGAGAAAAAGAGTTCAGATTTGTGAGAACAACAAAGTGAAATTGCACATGAAATAAGTCACATTCACGTCAATAAGCAATCCAAAGAATTGCAAGAATTTCACGTTCAGAAAAAAATCCGAGGCATTTTCGCAGTGGCGCAATTGCACCCAGCTACCACATAACATCAACAAGGAAACGGCCTAAAGAGGCTCTAGGGTTCACAGCAGGCAAGAGGCAGAGTGTGCGGGCAGCCCTCAATGAGAACGTCCTCACTACAGTAAAGTCCGTAAAAACGCTGACTACACGAGCACAGAATTGGCGCGTGCGGGACCTCTACACCGCTAGTTTGCTCGGGTACTTGCGGCAGCGTAGGGATATCGGACCTCTAAGCCGTCGTTTTGCATGAATATTTGCAGCAGCATTGGAATACTTGATCTCAAAGCCCTTGGTTTGCAGAATATTTGCTGCAGCATAAGAATATTTGACCTCTAAGCATCTAGTTTGCACGTATATTTGCAGCCGTATTGGGATATTGGGACTGTTAAACGTAAGCTTGTCTACATTTTCATCGCAGCCATGAAGAGAGGAGCAAGGGAGGAAGTGTTGTGGGCACTTGTCAAAGAGGTAGAAGCCTAACACATTGACTACGTTTGTGCGGATGCTACGGTCGGCTTGGTTAGGTTGGCAGAAGCAGCATTGCAAAATCGTCTGTACAGCTCGATTATATTTCAATTATTTTTAAAGACGAGCAAAATATAATTGCACGATAATATTTTAACTGGTACGTCACTAATTATTTCAAAGAGAGTCAAATAATTAAAAGATTATCCGTTGATACCGGTTCGTGAATGAACAATTTACTTTTTGGATCACAAATGTACAAATATGTAGTCAATGTGCAAATTTGAGGCAAGAATGAAACCAGAAGCAATAATCTTTACTATAACAAGAACAGAATCCGTCCGTCTATCAGTCGTAGGATTATGTAAGAAACGGGATTCAACGTCGGATCTATGCGCATGTTCACCACGATAAATGATCTGAAAATGTTCCTTCTGTTTTCACGATTTTCAGATTCAACGAATGAATTGGCTGAAACTCTAGCTTAAAAGCTCGTCATTTAAAAGGGTAGACTAGGAGTATTATCAACAGCTTCAACGAAATTTGCGATAGCAGATAGCAAAATGACATGAAATCATTTACTCATTTGTAAATTTTAGTAATTTTTTACGTGGTTGTCGTAAATGATTCCGTGTCCTATGAATACTTTGATTACATTACTTATTTACTCACACATTGATTGTACACTACACTGCCTAGATAACACACTTGAAGATTAAGCTCATCAGAAAAATCTCTCCTTATGTAAATCACTCTATCAATTTTTTTTCAATAATACTGTAGGTTATTTACTATCTTATGGAGCGGTGCGCTCACACGATTTTGAGTTTGTGCATTTTTTACTTCGCATCTCGAAGATAACAGGTATGAGTGCCAGCTCTGGGAGAACTTTTTGCTTAAAGAAATTGCATAATTTTCACTTTAATGAAAATTCAGGCAAATCATCTCAAGCCATCATTCCCAGGCAAGTATTAAAACTAAGAAGCTTGGTATACATTCACGGAAACTATAAAGAAGAACACTGATAGAGGAGCAAAAATGAAAAAATAGAATTTGATAAAAAATTCCAAAAACTTGCGATGAAATGTCGATACGGTGTGTGGGCGAGAGCACCTGAAGTCATCGAAGACGACGCAAGTCACCAAAGAAGAAGAAAAAAAAAGAAGAAGGAGAAAAAGAATAAAAAGAAAAAGGAGAAAAAGAAGGAGAAGAAGCAGAAAAAGAAGAAGAAGAAAAGAAGAAAAAGCAGTAGAAGAAGAAAAAGAAAATTAAGCCCAACAAGATGAAGCAGAAAAAGAAGAAGAAGAAGAAAAGGACCAGCAGAAAAAGAATAAAAATAAAAAATTGAAAGAAGGAGAAGAAGGAAAAGAAGAAGAAGGAGAAGAAAAAGATGAAGCAGCAGAAAAAGAATAAGAATAAAGGAAATAAGAAGAAGGAGAAGGAGCAGAAAGAGAAGCAGCATCGGGCCTCAAAGAAGAGATCGGATGAGGCGGCAAATAGCAGCGCGCCTGGCGCGGAGGCGGCGCGTCAGGTGAGCCGAGACTCGGTCTGGTCTCGACAGGAAATGTATTGGGGCGTCGGGGTAAATGTGTCGGCTAAGTCCAGAAAAATGTTGAAAATACAGGAAGAGAAAATGGCGCTACGTTACAACATCGTATTAGCGTGGTGTAGAAAATGTCGCTAAGGTGGAGATGAATGTTGGAAAAGTGCAAAAAATGTTGGTAACGTGCATAAAAATGTCAACGAAGTTTAAAAAATTGTTACAACGTGTAGAAAAATGTTGGAAAAATGCAGAAAACTGTTGGCAATGAAGAAGAAAATGTTGATTGGGGGAAAATTACGAGAAAACTCGATTTAACCTCACATCAGCTTGAAGAGGAAAAGTAGGGTTAGAAAAAAAATTGCTAAAGCAAAGAAAAAACTGATTTATCGGAGAATGAACCCAACTAACAAACTGTGTTGGTTTGTTTCAATGTGAAAAAGATCAGAAATAAGAAAAAAAATTCATTTTTCAGCACCGCTTCTTTAACCCACTCACAAAAAATGAAAGGTGATCTACTACTTGTTATTCAAAGCTCAATGTAAGCAGAAATTACACTCAGTATGGAAAGTCAATACGTGCGGTTAGTACGTACGTGCAGTCAGCACGTAGATAATCAGCACGTACAATCGATCCATACAGTTGATACGTGCAGTTAGTTCGTACAGTAAGTCCAGTCAGTGCATGCTGTCAGTGCACGCAAGATGTATAAAATCCCATTGAGTATTTTCAACGCAGAATGTTGCTTCACCTTTGCTTAAGTTGGTAGAATGAGGCGAAATTCCCTTTGAGAAGAAAGTTTCCAAATGGAACTTATTGTTCCTCGATCAGAAATAACCGATGTGGAAATAACGTTATATGCCAATATATATATGCCAATTTGAAATCGTCAGCTTATAGCAAGAAAAAATTAAAGCTCTCAGGTTAAAATAAATTGAAGCCTCTTTGATTTTAAGAGTATTTCAACCGAATCCGCATCAATAGTTTTGTACTGTACCATTTTTCTTCAATTAATCACATCATCATTTCCTTTTTTTTGGGAGCTGTCAACACAGTTCTAATTACCCTCCACGATGACGACATTCAGAGGCTTGATTATTTCGATGACTTGACCGTAAGAAAGTGAACTAGCATAACAATGAGGCATTTAGGCAGCTGTCATCACAGTTCCAATTTTCCTTCCGGATGATGACTTTCAGACGCTCAACAATTTCGATGACTTGATCACTTTCGCTCGTATGACGATGAAGAAGAATAACAACGAGGCAAGTTCAAACAACAACAGCTACGAGTAAATATTGGCGGTCGACTGGAGCGCTGGTAATTTCGAGCTCAATAGCTCCGACTTGTGTGTAGGCAGTATTAACCTGAGGCAGAAATGTGAGCCTGGCGCATTACGGAGGAGGTCTTTCATTGAAAATAAGCTGCCTTGCCTTCACACGTCACCTTTATTTCTTGGTGCTTGCGTGTCAGGAGAAGAACGACCGGTGCTTTACAAGTCGTCGGCCAAAGTAGAACCCCGCAATGATCTCAAGGAAGCTAAGTAGACTGGATGATCAGTGTGGTGGGATTAAAGTTCAAATCTGCTCAACGATTTATTTTCAAAATCATTCCTACCTAATTTATGCTCGTGTGTGGCATGTGTGTAATGCACTGATGTGGAAGTTTCACTTAGCACGCGAACCGAAAAACCTGAGATTTGATTTTACAAAATTTGAGTGTGAATCACCCGTTCTTTCAATTCTTTAACTATGAATGGATGATCTCAGAATTTTGCTAGCATGCTGCTCTGAATTCAAATTGACAGCTCTTGAATATCTTAGTCATGACTCTTAAAATTTTGTTCTCGGACACTAGAAAAGGAATTTGAAGTTATGATGTAGAACTACACATCCCCACACATGTAACCAAAAGTTGTAACGCAGAACGACACTGAACCACACATGACACCAGAAGTTGTAACGCAAAACAACACTGAACCACACATGACACCAGAAGTTGTAACGCAAAACAACACTGAACCACACATGACACCAGAAGTTGTAACGCTAAACAACACTGAACCACACATGGTGCCAGGAGTTGTCGCACAGAACAAGACTTCACCACACATGTTACTACTCGTCATGCAGAACTACACTTCACCACACATGGCACCAGAACTTGTCATGCAGAACAATACTTCCCCACACATGGTACCAGAAGTTGTCACGCAGAACACTTCACCAAACATGTTACTAGAACTTGTCATACAGAACTACATTTCACAAAAAATGATAGCAGAAACTGTCACGCAGAACTACACTTCACCACACATGGCACCAGAAGCCATCACACAGAATTACAGTGCTACACGCGACCCGTAATGCAGTACAGAGCCTCACTTGGCCCGTAGATGCAGTATGGGCTGGTTAGAATACAAGACAACTTTATGTGCCTAGACCAGACAAGAACTTTGAACAACGCGTGGGAGTCCACTACTTCTCCTGAAATGTATGCAAAAAACGGTACGTAAATTGAACCATACCAGCGACGCACTGTAAACTTGAGTGGATTGATCTGTTAATTTTGGTTCAGGAAATAGACCCTGCAGTCGGGGCTCATGATGGACACGGGAGCAGAAAAGTTCGGTGGCGCAGCGCTGCTCATCCGTCAAAACGTCAGAGCAATTCAGGCGGAATCTTTAAGGCCGAACTTCAAAGAAGATGCTCCTGATTAGAGGCCGTAACCTTCACAAAAGACACTAACGAGTTCTGTTTTTTTTTGTTTTCTTGCGTAGTATTGGACAGGACAGCGTCCATTCATGCTGAAGAAATGTTTACATTACACGTGTCTAATCGAAAATAAAAACGTTTGTGAGAAAGCGACGCTGGATCAATGGATGTAAAACTTTGATAAAGACCTTAATATTCGCGTGTGTTCTTTTGAACTATTGCCGCGTCCAAATGGTAAATGGCACTAAGTGTTTGTGGATTCACCAGTCACGCTCAAGTTTTGTCAAGATAAACTGATCTTGTTGATCAAGGTCTCATTTCAAGGAACGCTCGATTAGAAACAGAATTTTATTATAATGTTTTTACTGTCAATTATGAAGATATTTTATCTAAATTTGTTAGTTTACCTCCCCCTTGCTACAACAAAGGTGATCACAATAGAACAAAGAGAAGGGACAACTTAGTATGGACTGCAGAAACGTAGAATGGATGCACAAAGTTGTTCCCTTACAGCGCACCCTGCACAAAGAAGCTACAAATTTAGAAGGACGAGCAAAAATAGACAGAGATTAGAGAGCAAGGAAAACATGGAAACGTAAAGAAACAAAGTGAGCACTAATGTTAATTAAATATGGTCCCAAAGGTCTACTTATAGCTCACCTAGCCTACCAGTATCTCCCCTGTAGCCATTGTATAGAATACACAAACCTAACAAAACTAAACCTATTGCCTTGTCAATGCCCTATAGAGGGGGCATGACATAACTTCATATATTTGTACGCATCTCATTTCTGTCCATTCTTACACTGAATCTGACAGTGAGCAAACAATCAGCCATATTTTCATTCAACTGATTATGTGTGGGCCACAAATCACTTCCATAAATCACGCCGTTTGTATTCTCAAGAAATCTTAATGATGGCGTCTGCCATCTACGTATCAGAGTTAATTAACCTAGCAATGCTGGAACGCATCAGTTGATATGAAGTACTTCTCTCCAAACATTCCGTTCTCGGACACGAGCGCAGAGTTGATTTGAATAATTTCGGCGGTCGATAAGAGACAGATGACTGTCTTCACGTGAATGCGCTTTTGCGGAACTTTGTTTTGTGCCAAAAAAGAAGCACCAAAACCATTCAAGGTTGTGTAATAAATTTAATATATTTCTCACTCTGAGTTTATTATTTTTGCATTAGACGTTCACTTTCATCGTGAATTTTTCTAACGCTGATTAAGGTACAGATTTTTAACTTATTTGGTTCCATTTACAGTGCAAATTCAGAGTATATAATTCAAATTGGATAAGTATCTCGAGAATTAAACATTCCTTCATGTTTCTAACTTCTGAAAGCTTAGCACGAGCACGAAAACTACGTAAACCCTACCAAAAATTTGTGCGCTGAAGTGTGAATACGGAAGTTATGGACACAGAAGCGCAATACATGAAAGTTGTGGGGGCGCAACGCAACTTTCCTGTAGCTGCTGCAAGAGCTGTTGTGCATTACGCGCTTTCAGACCGTCCGTCCATTTTATGAGTGCGTTTGACGAACTACAGACCAGGCGAAGTGCAGCCACTCAAAAGGCAGAATCCAATTCAGCAGCACTTTGCCCCGGCCATTCGTCAGAGGAGCAATATCCAAAGGGGCGCAGGACTCACCTGAGCCCAATAATGCCCCATTTTTTTAAGACTCAACCCCGATCCTGGAGGCATGACGTACGACCTACTTAGTGAACGGGAAGTTGCTGGTATACTCCAGTGAACTTCAATATCTTACTTAGAAATTACAAGAAAGAAGAAGTTTCACAAAGACTACGGTAATTTTTGGTCACTTGAGATATCTCCTTGAAAAACAGGGTGATAACATAAACAAGAAGACTTAAAACTAGATGAGATAATATAAGTTAGTTTAAGCTTTCCCAAACGCAACAAAGGGGTTCCAAAGAGAGGAAGGAGGAAAGCAACATTTAGTGTGGATTTAAGGGAACAAGGAATCTAAGCACAAGGTGTGTTTCTACACAAGACCCTCTGCGCATAGAAAGAGCAAGCTAAGAAAGACGTTTTTGAATGAAGACAGAAGTTGAAAAAGAAAGTCAGAGGTGCTGAGAAAATGACTGCAGGGAACCGAAAATAGATGGTCTGTAACAAAAATCTATCCTATTTCAACCAGATGAAAGCTTGTCTAGAACCTATCAGCTCAAGACCTCAGCGCACCTCATCCCCGTCGCATCTCTAACTCCCATAGACCCAATAGTAGTAGTGCCCTGAGGGGGAGTTTCGGAGTACATTTTTTTAAAAATCATTTTAAATACGCTTTATGAATTGGACCTTATGTCCTGGGATAAAAGAGAAGAAAAACATTACGTGTTGCTGAAGCAAAGCTACTGTGGTTTCAAAAACAGATTATAGTAGAACGGCAGAGTTTTTTATAATCCAGTGAACAAACCACGTTAACGTGCTACAGACAAATTTCTGTACAAGTTCTTCAAAACTCAAAGCCCGTAATAGTACTCAGATGTTTGGGCTTCCTTAAAAATTTCAGTCGAAACGACAAATTTTGAATAGCAAATAAATTGATTTCCTCGAGGTTCCTCTCAAGTGTACAATGAGCTGAAGGACGAACAAGACCAGTCTGCAGAGTAAGGCGAGTTGTGAGCCACTTCAACGTTAAAATTTCACATTTTCCGTAACGTTTTGAGCATAGCGTGTGATAGTACGAAGTCTTGTAAAACTAAGGTCATGTTGGTTGGCCGCCTAAGGTACTCAAGTTGCAAAACGCAAGCAATGAAATCAAAAAGAAATGCTGTATAGTTCATTATCGCTATTCATTGTGCAAACTTTATAATCATTTATCATACTTATGCTGCACAGATAATAGCTTCACCGTTCTTGATACCTCTTAATCCAGGAATTTCCGTTGATCTTCAACATTATACCAAAAAATATCAAGCAATGATATTCTTTTGAGTTATTCGTTTACAATCCTACAAACACAACGCATAATTCACTGAAAAGGCGCCTAACTTTGCTCCTGATGTTATAGTAATGACTCTCATTTTCAGCAGTTCAGTTCAAGGCCTAAATATTTCTACATTTCTCAGCTTTTTCTCTTCAGCCCACTGCACGTCTACTGGAGTTCGAGAACAATGAAGTAAAAGCTGGATTAAGTACAAAATAATTGCATCACGTCGGTGACACAGAATGAGACATCCACACTCATCGATGCAGGGCGTGTGGCAGAGCGGAGCGCAAGAAACTTGACTAAATATTGGATGTTTTTCAGCGGTTACAAAGCATCAGCGCAGAAGGCAATTTCGGTCAACCGTAGAAAAAAATAACAGTCACGATGGAATTAGAGCCTCGCATGTAGCACATGGAAGGTCGTTAGCAAGCAACACGTCTCATACAGAGAGAATTGCTTGCGTGTGGTTGCTTTGACGCCATCAAGCAATATTGTTCGCTCCCACGCAGCATGAAGGTGTACGTTGCTACCCTGTTGAATATTAATTATTATTGAACTAGTTGTACTTCTATCAGACTTCAGCGTTTCAGGTTTTGAACATAAACTAGCCTTGAGGAAAGCAGCTCACTGCAAAGTTTTCTATACACCGCTATTGTTTTCACCACCATTGTATTCAGTTGCCAGAGTATTCCTCAGTTCACTGAGTTCATTGAATTAGTTATTTTCTGAAAAATTTTTAATTCTTAGTTCACTCAGTTCTTCGAATTACTTATTTTTGTAGGAATAATTAAAATCCTTTCATTGTAATGTTTTATTTTCTCAGTGTTCATATTTTCGCAATTCAAAAATTCTTACAAACTTCGATTGATAGGAAAAAAATACAGCAAAATTCTCATAGGTTTGGAATAAGCAGTAATTTTGTTGAAGTAGCCCCTCTTCTTCAAAAGAGCACAATTACAATACAGTGAGTAGAGCGACAACACGCTGGAAGAAGTACAGTAGAACTAATGCATTTTGACGAGGCAAAACGAGAAAAAATGTGCAAGTAAAATATTGAAGCGTTTTCACCCTACCTCATGCTAATGTACAAAAATAAAAAAAAGAATTGAAAATACAACAACGCCACTTAGCCCACCTAATACTCCTTTCAAATGTACAACAAAGGCCTTAAAAACGCCGATCATTTAGCGTGAGGAGCGCTAACTCTATGTGTGCAAACGAGTAAGCGCATAGTAAGAGATTCTCTCCTGACACGGAATTCAAGAATCTCGCCCATCACAGAAATTGCACGAGTCCCAAGGTGCGCTGAAGGAAATCCACTCGCTGCTTGGACGACAGAGACGAAAATAAAGGATCTCGAGTCCGAGCTGTGCAGTTGGCCACCTCTAAAAACAGGACCGGGACAAGTAGAAACAGAGCATTCAAATTACGCCCACAGTCCGGTCGGATTTCGTAGTCGAGATACGTCAAAATCTGCGTAATTCTACAAATTTGAACAAGTTATCCAGCGGGAGGAGTAAATTACAGCTAATTTGGTTACGAAGTTCTCATGGGAATTTACAAGCGTTCGTGACCCGGGTTGTGAAGACGGGCATGCATGAGGAAAGCTGAAGAGAACAGAAGCTTGCTACTCCTCCCCAGAAAGCAGGTGAGAACGAAGGCAAATGGGACCCAGCGGTGAGCGAGCGAAAAACGAGCGCATGCCAATTAGAGGCCCACCTTTATTTTTGAGACGCAGCTCACAACAAGCGGAGGCTTAAATTAAATTGTGTTTCATACTTACAGGATGAAAAGCGACCTAATCGCTTCAAGTTTGCGGAGCTGACATCAAAAATATGGCGCAGTTTTTGAGCAGCTGTTATCAAAAGCACAATTAAAATCTTAATTAAATGTCGGGATTTGCAGCCGCTAATTAACTTCTCCGTAATTTTGAAAGCAAAGATGCCAAATTTCGCGGCTCCAGAGGCTGCAATATCTCTGCTAAAACAAATCATAGAATTTAACATTCCACTGTCGCGGGGGTTCATGAAATATTAGAAGATTCGTTTGTCAATTTAAAAAAAAATCAAAATATGACTAGGTATTCGATGTCGTGTGCCATAAAATACGCCGTTGATGAAGAATGGGAGCACACAAATAGTACGCGAAAGACAGAACGTAAGTGTCAAAGGCTTGAAAAATCAACCCAGTGAGAGCTAAGCTAAAGGAGGCAACAACAAAGCACTGCAGTGCCCATGAAATTCAATGAATTTACTCCACTGCAGTAGCAATGATTGTAATCGATTAATTTTACTTAACTGGTTGTTGTGGTAACTCTTGTGATTATGTGGCATGTGTTTATAGTGAATCGAATGCTGTCAAATACCATCAAAAAATTTCCTGAAATATTTGAAAAATAAGTGGCGATTACCGGCATCAGAGAGTCATAATGCGAAGCGAAACTTGAGGTGCCAACACAGGAGCAATTTGCATGTCGTCTCAAATAGCTTTCTAAACAATAATTGTTCTGTGGCATTCTTCAGAGTACACGCTGTGAAAAACTTGACCGAAATTTTACTTTAAATGCTTCAACTCAGAACTTCTTCGGGGCAGAACATTTGAAATAGAGTTAAGTTGTGAGACTTTAAGCTTGGGAGAATTTCTATCAATCGATGATTTAAAATCAACATCGGTCTCTTCGTGTTAGCCGATGATTTAATTTAATGACGCGAAAGAGGCCCACCGCAACTGAAAAAATGCTAAAAGTCCGTCAGTAACCGTCTAACGAAGAGCAAACAGTCCTCGGTTGCTGGAAAATGTTAAGGCCTGAGGGAAGGCGAGGGCCTGATTGTTGCCGAGGTATTTTTTACTCCGCAGAGAAACACGACTCATTTTCTGAATGCAATGCTTGAATTCTTTGCAGAAGTTGCGTCACGGTTCTTCACTTATTTTTCAACTTTCAAGATCCAATAGAATCATACTAAAATGCCCCGCAATATTCGCGAGCGACTTCAGTAGGTACAGTTACTAATGACCTTCTTGTGGAAAAGTTAGTTGAGCTACTCTGAAGGTTGGCCATGAATACACACAAAAATTATGTTCACATGATCGTGGTCACGCGTGATGGTGGTGTCCCGATATCGATTAACGTCGCATGACTTACGTAGTCGCAAAAGCGGTCTAGAATATTTGTACTGAGATGTTACCAATATCGATAAGAGAAATTCCACCTTTAAAGTTAATGCTGCAGAATTCATCTTGTGGCGATAAAGATCAAATAACCCACAATATTAGGAATAATAAGGAAAAAAATACACAGTAAAAGAGAGTGCAAAACCAATTCATGTACGAGGTCGGTTGTACGGCTCACGGACTTCCTCTCCTTTCAGCTACCAAAAGAGAAAATGGATGATAAGGCGTACTTGACGACAGAACTCTGCCCACGACAGCCGCATGCGAGGAGCCGGGATAATTATGCGGTCAAGTGTCAGGGGCCGTCGAGGTGTGGTGACGCACGGCCCGGAGTGGTGACACTCGAGCTGTAATAATAACGCAGTGGGTGAGGCAGCTCCATGATAAAGGTATGGTAACGAGGGCTGTGATCAATTCCACTCACAAATCTTTTTTTTTTCGTGCCGTAAAATATGATTCCGTAACAAACGCAGGGCTAATTTCTATACCTGTACGCCTAGTTGTAGCATATTTACTCGTCCTCAGCTAATTACTGTACATTCAGGAGCTTGTTGAAGTACCCCTGGGAGCTAATTGATACACAGACACAGCATCAAATAACAAGTAAACACGACACTTCTCAGCCCCTAGGATTACAGTTGAGGGAGAGCGATATAAATCTGGAAATGATTAAGCGACCCCATGAGCAATCTGTGTGGCATCAAACACTGCATGTTTGCTGCAATAATACATGGCCACTCAAAGCGATTATTCTCCAAATGAGGCAGGGCAGCATCGCCAGCACCTGAGCTGCTCGAGGGGGAAGGCAAAGAGGAAAACTAAGATTTGTGTACATCTTAGGAGCTCAGCTACCATTGGTTGTTCCAGATGGCTTAGTTCATGAAGGTGTTTGTTTTTAGCTGCAGTAAAGACGAGCTTTAATGTAAATTTGAAGTAAACAAGTGGCATCCAAGTAAATTGATTTTCGGATGTACTGTTTAATTTCATCAAGAATGAAATTTACTCGTATTAGAAAAAAATAATTTGAGAAGATATGAAATAAAAGAAACTCAAATAGAGACACAAATAAAACTCAGATATCCAACCTGGCTTTGAAAAGAGTCAGATTCCTATTACGGTCTGAAAAAAATTCCCTTCGCCGTCGTCTTCTGGTGATGGGTATGATAGTGACATGCGCTGACGAACAGTTTTTATTTTCTCTTAGAAGCTCGTCTAAAAGAACAGCAGATACGGGATTTTACTGACTCAGTCTCGTGCGTGCTCTGCTTACGGGCTTGGAATACTTGCCTGTTACCGTTACTATTACCCCACTTTCTGTACTAAGAGAAAACGTGAACAAGTCGCTGTGTGAGAAGAGGAAAGGTCGCAGATCTGATACCCATTGGAAAAACAGTATTTTTTTAATTCTATGGAGAGATGAATTTTGTAGAGATATCATAGGAGAGACGACTGTTATTAACGCTGATGGGA
Source organism: Platorchestia sp. MABIK (assembly GCA_014220935.1). Classification (NCBI taxonomy): domain Eukaryota; kingdom Metazoa; phylum Arthropoda; class Malacostraca; order Amphipoda; family Talitridae; genus Platorchestia; species Platorchestia sp. MABIK. The sequence goes on along the minus strand of JACJUY010003096.1, from coordinate 30,817 downwards.
GACACAGGAGACACGGCCGAAGTTTTTATTCGCAGATGCAAAGAAAAAAAATTTGATGCACTTTATTTCCCTTTGAAACGCATGACATTAGCTCAAGACTCCATAGCCCCAACAAAGACGATCTCAGAGCAAAGAGAAGGAACCAGTTAGTATGGCCTGTATGGAATCAGAATCTAAGCTCAAAGTGTTTTCCTACACAAGATATCGTAAACACCGGAACTGTAAGTTGAGAAGGAAGGGAAAGAAGATTAAAGAAAGAAAGCACACATGGCATGAAAATTGAAAATAAAATTGGGTACGAAAGAAAAAAGTACCAAAAACCCATCTTTTTCATCTTTTGATACAAAATTGAAAATCGCAAAAACAAATGAAATGAATAAAAGACTAATTCCTATCATTAAAAACGAGTAATTTCCTTCATTTAACCAATCGACATCATAAAAAACACCCAGTTCATCCCTAAACCACCATTGCATATATATATATATATATATATATATATATATATATATATATATATATATATATATATATATATATAT
>JACJUY010003096.1:0-30255 GCA_014220935.1 Platorchestia sp. MABIK | reverse complement strand
TATATATATATATATATGTGTGTATGCGTCCTAGCCATCACGATGTGTAGTCGAAACTTAAATTCAAAACCAACGCTCGCATCTACAACCTCGCTATGCGATGTCGGAAGAAAAGCATGAAAAAGTAGCATGACGTTTGCCGTTATGGAACGTGTAACGAAGTGTCACACGAGTTCCCAAAACCCCGAACATATTCACGACGAATTCCGTCATTTGACCCGAAAAAATGCATTCGCGAACAGCAAAATGCAGCAGAACTCAGGGCACGAATGCCTGGGCTGTTTTGGCGACAGCGGGGCGATGGTATCGCTGAAATGAAGCTGTCCCCATCGCCGCCAACATCCGGGGCATTTTTCCTGCAAATGTTAGCGGTCACACAGCGGGCTTTGCGGAAATTGCACAAAATATGCTACGTGAGGGAACGCTGGTACACTTTAGAAAAAATTCGCACGAATAACAATGTGCACAGAAAGACACAAGGGCAAACGCAAATACAACAATGAACTAGAAAAGTCATTCAGAGTAAAGCCTCTGAAGGAAAGTCATGCATGGTAAACAATCGAAGGAAAGTCGCGCAGGGTAAGAGGTCTTCAAATAGGAAAGTCACACTGGGTGAGTCAATAAAGGAAGGCCACACAAGGTTAGTCATTGAAGAAAAGCCACACAGTATTTGTTTTTGAGAAAAGTCATACAAAGCGAGTCATTAACACTTTGACTGCGACGTGGGCCATCAGTGGTACACGGACGGAATTTTCTTAATTCTGCTAACCGACCAGTTATCACAAATAAAATATTCTTTAATACCTAATCAAAACTAAACGAAGGTACGATCCAGTTAATGCTTGCTATTTTCAACAGTGTTTACAACAATTGCCTTTAAATTTGAGTCGAATGTTAAACTTCAGTTTTCCCTGCCGCAGTCAAAGTGTTAAGACAAGGGTTGAGACTGAAACTGCTAAAAAATAGGGTATTTTTCATGCGAGTCTCAGACTATGAATAAAACAATGCCATAGTTAATTTGCTCTCAATCTGAATTGAAATTGTACCAATTCCTCAGTTTTCGTCAATCTAATCGAAATTATACTTATTTATACTAATTTACGTTAATTCAAATGGCCATCATTGTGGTGAGAATTAGAAATTCAACTTCAGGGATGCCACGCTATTCAAGTCAACACATAACTATTATTCTTGAAGCTTCATGAGTGAGTTATTGGCACTTGGAAGTATCTTGTCACCTAAAGACTTCAAGAAAAATGTTTTATAACGAAACTCAGCCAGCCTACATGCGATAGAAAAGTGTTATTTTTGTGACATGAATTCAGAAACTGAATGAACATAGCTCAGAAACGACTATAAATAAGAAGTTAATTTTAGTACGAACTGAGCTGGGATACACACTGTACAATCATGGTACGGTTGCTGAGAAAAGCTGACATGCATATCAATGGGGATGAGCAAAAACACTGTTTTGAGAAAATTAGCTTCAAACACTATAAACTCATCAGAAATTCTTAAACTCATTAAAATCATCATTAAACTCATCACGCTCAGACATGGTCTACGTTAAAGATAAAAACCTTGTTTACAGTTTTGAGTGCAAATCCCAAAATTGAAAATTTGACGACCAATCGGATTTTTGAGCCCCCACCCTTGCCCTTAATGCAAAGTCAAACTCGGACAGCCACTCACTAGAATCGCACAAAGGAAGACACACACATGGAGAGTCAGCCACGGACTGCAACACGTGAAATGCTACTCATGGGCTGCAAAGCATGAGGTACAGAACATGGGATGCATGTGACACATGGGATGGAGCACATGGGATGGACCACATGGGATGGAGCACATGGGATGGAGCACATGGGATGGAGCACATGGGATGGAGCACATGGGATGGAGCACATGGGATGGAGCACATGGGATGGAGCACATGGGATGGAGCACATGGAATGGAACACATGGGATGGACACATGGGATGGAGCACATGGGATGGAACACATGGGATGAAACACATGGGATGAAACACATGGGATACAACATACATAAGACACATCATGGGACCAAATGCTCACTACCCAGTTTCACCCAGTGTTGCCAGATTAGCCTGTTTCTCTATAAAATCCTACATTTTTGCATTCTATCGGAAGAAAGCTAAGCATGAGGATTTTGGCCAGAAAAAGCCAATATGCTGACACGTGACCGAGGCATGCAGCGGAGCTTCAGCTTCAAGTTTTTCGAATTATCTTCTTTTAAAACTTTAGCTCCTCGTTCAAGTTAACAGCTCAGGCTCTTAGGCCTTTGCAAATTTGATTGGTGAAGTGCTAAAACGTCGTCCGAAATGAAATAGCAGAGTTAATTATAGTTTAAATGTTTCAGAAATGCTAAGAAAAACTACATTACGATGACCACATTGCTGTTTCATTTCAACACTGTAACACAGTTTATAAATCATGTGCGAAATTAGCCTTTTGTTAAATAAATCTTGACTAAAAAGAAACCCCAATTAATTACTGGTAAGTTGAATAAAATGTAACACTGCCCTTGCAAACTTATCGCTTACAATACTAAAACGAAGAAAAATAAATGAATGTCATATAAAGTAATCAGTACGACTGTACCTAAATTTTAATGTCTCCTGCCAATTCAATGAATTTGGGAAGGTAAAATATCTGTTATTTTAATTTGAGAATTGTTTTTAGAACATAACACAATATTGTGCAGTCGGAATTACCGATGAAGGAACTGAACCTGGCCGCAGGGCTTTCTTAATTTAAGTAATTATATTCACTTCACTGTGACGATTGTCGAGTGATGTTTCTGGCATTCTGGCACTACTTACTGTCGCCGTCTAAGTCACACTCTGAGCAAATCACTGAACTAAATGAGTAATGAAATCCAGAGAGATGTGCGAACACCAGACAATAATGGTTTCTTCAATTCGCAATACGAGCAAAACGTACGCCACGCTGTAGCCGTTCAGTCATATTACATAAATCAGTGAATTATTCTGCGTTAGCTTTGTCTCACTACAACAGCCAGTAAACTATGCTACAGTCGTTTACTCATGATACTACAATCAGTAAACTATGCTACAGTAAAGTCACTTTATGACAGTCAGTAAATACTACTTATGACTACGCCGCAGTCGTTTAGTCATAAAGCTCAGTAAACTATGGTGCAGTCGTTAGTCATAACACTCAGTAAACTATGCAGAAGTCATTGATTCATAATATATAATCAGTCAACAATGCTGCAGACCTTTAGTCACATTACAACATCTAGTAAACTATAATGCAGTCGCTAGCCATTTCACAAGTCAGAGAACCATGCTGCAATCGTTAGCCATTTCACAAGTCAGAGAACCATGCTGCAGACGTTAAACATTTTACAACAGTCAGTGAACTATGCTCGAATTCATTCGTTATATTGCATCAGTCATTACTGTATCCTGCAGTCGTTCAGTAACATTACAGGCACCAGTGAGCCGTCTGCGCAGGTCTCTAGCTCCAAGTCGCACCTCTCGTTGCCCACGAATTGCAGCGTTAGGTCATATTTCTAGGACTTTTCTCCGAAGTTTGCCTGCAAGCAGCATAAGAAAGTACATCAAAAATGTTTACGAGCAAAGATGATCCATCATTTCCCTTTACACACCGACAAAATGCACAGGAAAGCCTCCTTATTTCTGCTGAATGACCGACGGTGGCGGAGTATATATCGGGCGGCAGTCGTGCTGTGGGCCGAGGCAACAAGTAGCTGGGAACAGGACGAGGCTCGATCGCGCTGTGTTTAGAGCAGGCCATGGGAGAGGAAACAAGGTAGGGTCAAAACAGTCTTTTATTTGTCGACCGTGTGGCAACGCTGACGTCTTGGCATATTGCATTTCACAACACTGATAGCCCCAAATCTGGCACCCCTATTGGCCTAACGATATGTTACAATGGCGACGTCATAAAGTTTGTTTAAAATGAAACCGTTCTATTGGCTTGCCGAACAATAGGAAACATATTTTCCCCCATAGATAGGGCTCTACCTTGTTTTCTCTACCGTGGTGCAGGCTGAACAGCAGCATGTTACACAGTCCAGCGTGCTTCCATCGCAGCCCACAGTTAGCATAATTAACACGTTGCATGCGATACGTCGCATCACTGGATCGGGCTAAAAGATGAAAACAGTCAATTTGAGAGACATTCACATCTTTAGTACAAAGAAGAAACTCAACGCACTTCGCAGTAGCTACGCTTTACCTCGGACTCTCCTTTTAGCATTCGATCCTTTGCAAAAATTGGATTTTCAGGCCTGCTTGAGCTTATCATTTTAGAAGAAATTTCTCAGCACTAATCGCCTATGGTCAGATTAAATTATACGCTAGTGCGAGCAGCCTCCCTAATCACAATAAAGGTATTCCCAAGAGAAGAAGGAGGAAGGCAAGGTGCCATTCAGTGTGGAACTAAGGGAACGGGGAATTTAAGCTCACGGCGTCTCTGCACACCCTGTGCGGAAAAGTAGCATTATTGAAAAAAGTTAATGTAATAAGATTGACAACAGGTTACTTTAAGACTCCGTAACGACAACGAAGCTGTTCTAAAGATACCAAGAGAGGATGGATTGGAGCGCCATTTTGCATGGAGTTAAAGTAAAGTAGAAAGTAGCCCAAGGTGTGTTCTGACGTGAGATCCACTCAGCATAGAAACAGTAAATTAAGAAAGATGCCTTTGAAACTAGATAAAAATTGAATAACAGGTGCTGAAAAAAAGGACAGCAGTGGATTTAAAAAGATTTCGTCTTTAGAAATTAAAAATGTAAAATGATTTGGCACAAACATCGTTTTAGCCATTGCATCGGATCTAGCCGGAAAAAATGTATACATTTAAAGGCAGAAAATAAAACAGCAATAAATTATAATTAGATTTCATCTTCGTTATCCTCATGAGAAAACTGGGTTGACACGTGACTCGTACTAAAGCCTACTCGCCCCTCTGTCTCACAACATGCAGGGTGGGGCAAATCAGATGCCCGAGTTTTGAAAGGCGCACCGTCTGACATCGCTTTCAACAGTGCATTGTTACCGATGACCACCATATTCTTTATGCCATCTTCAAAAAGAGAGCACGCGAACGGCATTGTATACTGATTCGAATGAAACAACGAATAATTCTGTGAGCATTGTTTTACTTTTCCTAAAAGTCTTCCAAAACGTGGGCATTTGATTTGCCCCACACTGTGATACGCTTCATTGAGCTACGCAGGTCAGTTCGGTGATTCGGGATTCACTAGAAGTTACTCATCAGTTCCTCGTCTTGAACTTTCTCAAAAACTTTGACTCTTTATACTTCGTGCTTCAGATATCCGGGTGGGCCGGATCAAACTTTCATAGCGAGATAGACTTTGGGACCTTACCGTGTCACAGTAGAGATTGTTCTGAAATAAGTGGCCGCAGACCCACTGGTGACTAGGAAAGCCCTTGATGAGTTCTGCCTGATAAAAGAAACCGGCAGGATCTCTTCTTTATCCCACCATGTTTTAAAGTGGCACCTCTAAAAAAATTTTTCCCAGTGATAAAGTAAAAAAAAAGGTAATATTAGATCCGTCCACAACAGCGCAGTTAAGTTAAAGAAAATGCATCCTGTTGTTTAAAAATATCGCCATGGAAACGATCAAATGGCGGCTATAGCAGGATTTGAAAATAAATATTCGATGCTTTGCCTAGAGAGCCTTACTCACAGAGGCGATCTAAAAGAAAAGGCTCAATATCAGTTGAGATACTGTTTATGGATTAGATATCACTGCAGTTGTAAGTTAATGAAACACCGTCACGTTGGCCTCACTTCCAAAGTTGTTCGTCAACGGATGATGCATCTAAAACGGACCTAGGATGCGAAGTTGAAACATACAAGCATCCAGACAGGGTGATGGAGTGAGGAGCCTTTAGTGCCAACGAAGACAAGGGTGGACAAGGGAATAGTTCATCACTGAACTAGTAAATACGTAATGGCCCACAAATTTTGATTTAAAAATTGAATATAATTAGAAAGGTTTAAACTGTACCAAACTACACGGTGTAAATAACAGTGCCATAAATTCAAGTACCAAACTTACGTGACGAACTGAGACTTTTTTTTTTAGAGTCCTGTTCGGATGTAATTTAATTAACAGGGGGCAATGAACAACCGATGGGAGGTCAAAATCTTATTTACCAGAGTTACACAACAGAAAGCAATCCAAAATACAGCATCTAATGTATTTTTTTTGTTCGCTGAATACAAGTAAGGAGTGAGAATTAACAAAGAGTAAATCATTGAAATGAAATCGACAAAAGTGTTGAATGATCGCATCAAAATTTAACCACTACTTCTGAAGAATAATTTTTAAAGCAATGATAGTTGTTGATAGTTTCAAAGAGTTCAAGTAACAGGGATAACATTCCAGGAAAATGATCTACTTCGTCTACATACAACAGGAGGCCTCAGGTAGTATTTGAGAGCTGCGTGAGGAGGTCATTGTCCAACACTCTAATTCTAATGTAGCGATGACATGCAAAATTACCAGAATGAAACAAAGAAATAGTTGTTCAGTTATATTAAAGTGATGTGAACTGTAGGAATATTTTATCTGTGTTAAACATAACTAAAATAACAATATAAATTGTTGGAGATACGATTCGGCGGTTCACGTCATTTCAGTCCACTGCAAGTCTACCACGTACAGAGCGTCCCTCAAAACTTTCAATCCTTGCGGCTAAAGTTATAGTCCCCAGAGTAAAGAAGAAGCCTCGAGTGGCTCGATCTGAGCTTCGAAATGATTTGGAAGCGGCAAATACGTGCAAAAACACAACTAAAGCCGTTTCAGAAATGAGAGATCCTGTTCTCGCACACGAAGAAAGATGCCTTCGTCAAAATCACATCATGGGAGAAAATCATCCAAATTACACCAAGCCACATTTTGAGAAGCTTGCAAGTTTTCAAGACGCTGTATTATGATCTGACGAGACGAAAATTGAGTTACTCGGCCGGAACAGAGTTTGACAGTTTTGCAGGAAAGAAAACTCAGCGCATAATAACCCAATTACAATATTAAAGTTTAGTGGAAGCATCACAATGGTATGGAGCTGAGTCTCTTTTGCAGGTCCTTGCTAACACCATTACATTGAAGGGAAAATGAATGTTCAGACGTATCGCAGGATTCTGAAGGATCTCTTACCGTCTGCAAACGACCTGAAATTGCCAAGAGGATGGGCACTGCAGCAAGACAACGATCCAAGATATACGACCAAGGGCACTGCAGAGCGGTCTTACGAAAAATAAAGTAAATATATGGATGGTCAGCCGCCAGACCTACATCCTGTCGAGAACCTATGGCCAGAAGTAAAACTAGGATCTCAAAAAAAGAGACCCAATAAATCTTCGCGATATTAACTTAAAATAAGTTCATAGTGCCAGTAGTACATTATTAAATATGATTTCAATATTTAGCGCATTCTTCATTTTTAAATTCCTAATAATCATTCGCTTCAAGAAAAGCAACTTCCCTGGATCTTCCTGATATGAAAAGAATATTGATCGGCCAAAATTCAGACAAGTATTTGCAAGAACTTCATAAGCAAAATCCCTTTTGGTTTGAAGCTGAACTAGTGAGAAAAAGTCATGTGACCATATACTGACTACTTCTCAGAAATGTATTGGATACTTTTTGAAATGTTTGTATGATAATCGCACCTTAAACCCGAGTAATGTTTAACCATTTATATATTCTGATACTGAATTTGTATTTAACATACAATAATACATGAGATGTTAAATTTTCCACAACATTGCTGTAGTTCAAATATAAAAGTTATACCCATTGTGTATTAAAACAAAATAAACATCGCACGATGGATGCGGTTAGAAGTAAAAAAGAGACCAAATAAAACCAAAGAGCGTTTAAATGCTAGAGCCCAGGCAATGAGTTTCAAACATTTAAATGAACTGTCCGCTATTCATAGAGTCGAGCCGTGCAAGTCTATACCAGAGCCCGAGTCAATTACCCCCAAGAAAACGATCCGAGCCAGTCTACTTCTCCACTTCCCACATAAAAGGGTCTTAAAATAGCGTCGCGTAAAGACTTGTCGGGGCTTATGGAAGACAATCTCGTATTCAGGCTACGGCCCACTCGTTGAGCTCGGTCGGGACCGGAGCGTGAAAAGTAGGAGCAATATTGCGGCGATCAGCGCTGGATAAAACGGAAGCAATGCAATTGCGCTGAGGAGCAGAACTGTTGCGGTGTTGCAAACTCGGTGAAGGGAGAAGTTCAACAGTTTGGAAGCCGCAGCGGAAAGTTATGATATTGATGTTCATATCGGTGTAAAGTACTCGCAGTGAATTGTGTTGTTAGCTGACAGAATTGGTACCACGGTAGAGGAAACAAGGTAGGGTCATTTCTATGGGGGAAATTACACTTCTTCTGGTTAGGGTAGCCAATAGAAAGGCTTTATTTCAAACTAACTTTGTGACGTCACCAAACCGCAGTGTCGTTAGGCCAATAGTGGAGACGGATTTGAGAGTAGCAGTGCTACCAGAAGCAATATGAGCGCTGCTATTGGTTCGTTGCTGTGACGTCAGCACACCCACACAGTCGACGAAAAAAAGACTGGTTTGAACCTACCTTGTTTCCTTTACCGTGATTGGTACCACCGAGAGGCTTCGGACATTACGATGTAAAGGATAGGGTTTTCACTGTTAAAAGAAAGAGTGAAAAGAAATCCCAGCTATTGGACTTATATGTTGTTCATGCAAAGATTGGATTGTAATGATCTCAAAGCCGGAAAAATGGAAAGTTATAATCTTGAAAACATTGTATTAATGTAGAGTTCGGTTTTTGGCTTAGGAGTGACGAATAATGAATGTGAAGAATAAACGACTTCAATACGGTGTGAGGAGCCAGATGAAAAAATTCTCATGCGTTTTTCAAAATGGTAAATGTTACGATAACAAAGGGCGTTCATTGTTACTAATGCCTTGAAATTGAAGAACGCCAGAAAGGCAGAGAAGTATTACAGTGATCAGAGATAGAAGTTTTGAGTGAAACGAGGGTATAAAACTGCACCGGTCATGGCTACGCAACGCCATGGGAAGCAGCACGATGTTACGGAGGCTATAATCATGACAGACTGCAATATGAGAGTAATGTAGGCTGTAAATGAGAGATATCACGAGGCGAACTATAGGGCTAAGGACGCATATTACTAAAATAGAGATAGAGTGGAGTGCGGGCGTATCACTCAAAGTTCTAAAGAGCAGGAAGAAAAAATAGAATCCAACAAGGTGACTCAACGAATAGAAGTGACGTAATAACATAATTTACACTGGAGTGACTAGAGAGATTGATAATGTCTTTAAAAATGAAAAATTATATTGTTTGGGCATCGTCTTGGCTCATTTGAGGGCGTATGGGAAAAAGAGTCCAAAAAGTTTTATAATTAAAGTTTATCACTACATGGCTCGCTATTGCCATTCTCCTGTCGGAGCGCACCATGAACCCAACATAAGCAGTTCTATCACTCGTGTCGTCAGGGCGCACTTGTGAACAGTTGCCGCAGATCGTTTGATTGTGAAGGAGCACTGCATTGTGTGAAGGAACGCTGGGTTCGTAGCAGTTCAAACGTATTATATTTTAAGGAATTAGATGTCCACAGCAGTACTGATTCGTTAGAACTCAGCTTAGTAAGTTGAAAAAACATTCAAAGGAGAGTATAGTTTACAAAGATAACTGATGGAAAATAATGAAAGACATTTAAACTTTTTAAAAACTAGAAGAGACGAATTGATACTGTCGCATGCAACAACTGAAAAAATATTCTTTAAGATTGGTATACTTTTGTAAAAAAACAGCCTTCAGCACCAGGTCGGCTTTTAAACTTTTTAAGAAATGAAAAATGTACAAAGACAGTTTTTGTAAAAAATTCTATGTTTCACAACTGAAACTCTCAAACTGCAATGCTTAATAATTTGATATCTCAATAAGGGCGAACTCTAGGGCTAAGGGCGTATATTACTAAAATAGAGATAGAGTGGAGTGCGGGCGTATCATTCAAAGTTCTAAAGAGCAGGAAGAAAAAATAGAATCCAACAAGGTGACTTAACGAATAGAAGTAAAAAATAGAATTTTTTACAAAAACTGTCTTTGTACATTTTTCATTTCTTAAAAAGTTTAAAAGCCGACCTGGTGCTGAAGGCTGTTTTTTTACAAAAGTATACCAATCTTAAAGAATATTTTTTCAGTTGTTGCATGCGACAGTATCAATTCGTCTCTTCTAGTTTTTAAAAAGTTTAAATGTCTTTCATTATTTTCCATCAGCTCTCTTTGTAAACTATATTCTCCTTTGAATGTTTGTTCAACTTACTATGCTGAGTTCTAACAAATCAGTACTGCTGTGGACATCTAATTCCTTCATCTACAGTACAGACACCGTCTTTGGTCTAGCTTTGGATTCTATTATTTCTTAATGAAGTAGGAGTTTTGCAACGCTGATATCAGATATTATTTTATTAAATATTCCCAATTTTTTCTAAAGAGTTTATTTCTTCTAGCATCACACGTTATTTACGTGCTGTCGAAATATTCTTTTAAAATGAATTACAGACTGTTCATAAGTTATAAGGCCTGAAACCAAAATAGAAAATATTCTACGTTATTTGCTTGTTTTATTCATGGTAAAGTGAAGTATTCTTTCAACTTCGAATGAAAAGATAATTCGTGAGGCAAGCAAATGCTAGCTTCCAGTTCAAACATCACAACACGAGCAACACTACGAAATCTTATAACTATGAGCTCAATAATCGTACAACTGCGTGTCCGCTTCGTGCATGTTTCGCCTTACAGGGTAAAGATATTTACAAATGACCAGTATTGTTCAAGTATATTTCAACGAATTTTTTGCACCTTCCTCCGTAAGTTCGTCTATTTAACGATAACTATGTCACTTCACAATACTTCTTAAAAACGATCGCTTTAATTAACATTGTTTAAATTACCTAAAGGAAGTAAACAACACGCAGGCTTTGCTTGGCGCTAATCGGATTTACCTCATTCGGCTACGAATATTTTTAACTTACAGCGGTAGGTAGGAATGGAAGCTTCACCACATCCCCGAGTACAGTAGCTATCACCCTAAAAAAGCATTCACAAACACCGAATTTCAGAAGAGTATGAAGCAAGAGCGATATTACGAACAGAGCCGTGAAAAAACAAAACATTCCAGCATGCGCGTCAAGAAAAACCCAAAATTTCCAGGGATGAGAGCGAAGCTTCACGTGGGCTCGGCAGAATTAATGAGAGCCACTGGAGCGCAGGGGAGAAGAAGCGCTGCAGCTCGGGAGGACGTAGCAGAAACAAATGTTTCGAAGTAAGGCTCTCTATCAGGGAGCAAGACGCATACCTTTGTAATTTTATAACGAGGACAAGACAACAAATCTCCCTAATGCTTCAAGCCTTGGAATTAAGATCGCTGTATGAAGCAGAGTAAGGCTAGAAGTTCGTCGTCGCAAATGAGATTTTTTAGGTAGAGGAATTCCAGTGTTTACCCTCAGTGTTATCTGAAATCTTAGAATAAGGTAAGAAATAAAAGCAGTGGAGCTGTGACGTAATTTTAAGCCGTCACACAAACATTATGGCTCATTTTATTCGACATGTGAAATTTTATTCTCAATCTGTTGTTGAAATTACAGAGTGATTTTTTTTGTTAATAGTAATGTTTTTCTTTCGTTTGTAGTTACTCATAACTTAATCGACATGATTACAGTGTACCGATGTCGAATCATACGTGTAGTTCGATCCAAATTTGAGAAACGTTTAAGAATACTCAGGAATGAATAAATTGACACTTGACATTATTTTTTTAATTAGAACCCTGCAGAAATACTTTAAAAAAATTCATTTCAGACAAAAGAGTTTTCGTTATTTAATAAACACGTTCACCGCATTTCCACGGTTGTTAAGGGTTGGTTTGATCTGGTTGTGAGGGGCAGAATTGGGAAATCGACTTTAAAGCTCGAATAAATTTTCGTCTTTCCCAAGAAATATGATAGTGCAATAGTACGATAACATTTCACCTCGCGTGATAACAGTTATTTTTAAAAAATATCGCGAAACAGTTGGAATATCATTCATATATACAAATACGTGAATGATCAATTTACCGAATGGTACACATTCCATACGCGGGGAACGTGTTAAGAATAAAACTGAAACATCTCTCATGGGATATTATCTGTAGTTCATCCTAGTTTGGTAAATTCCAAGAACTGTTTGAGACATGAAGCTTAAAGTAAAGTATCTTTCCCAAGTCTCTTGACAGTAAAAGTCGCTGTAGACGACTAACAATTTAAATATTTTGCTCATCAAAGACTGAACAAAATTCAATAAAATCATTGATTCACGCCCACATATCTTTCCCGAAATGGGAAGCAAAATTTTGAAACAAATGGAAATTACGAGCAAAAAAATAATCTCAAACGAGCACGAAAATACGTCAGCGGTTCTACTTGCAGGAACCTCCGTCCCGTAATCCATGCCGTCACCGTACGCATCAAAGTTAAAGTTTCCCAGCGGTGGTCATTTCAAGAGGCCATTAAATATTAAGCTTCGCCATAAAGAAAGGCAATTACATGAACACCCAACTTCCCGGAAGGTGACAGAGGGACAAGAAAAGTCTGAAAAGTTTGCGCTAGATAAAAAGGTGCATTAAATATCGAAGTTCGAGATGTAGAAAGGCCATAACATCAACTCCCAACTTCCAGAAAGGTGACAAAGGGACAAGAAAATTGCGAAAAAGAAAGTTTACGATTACAAAAAACTTACTTCAGCCTCACGATGATGCACGTGATCAGACGCTCAAACATAATCTTAAGCACTTACATTCTTCGAGCGAAAGATTTTCTCGATTTTCTACTTTATTTTATAACCATTACTAAGTTAAGTATGTAGAGCTTCCCGCTCTCAATGAAATTTGTTATAATGGCTCTATTGGTGCAGATTAGATTAGATGTTAGTTTAAGCCTTCTTAACTGCAGCAATGGCATTTCAAAGAGAGGAAAGAGGAGGGAACCATTTAGTGTGAAATTAAGGGAACATAGAATCTAAGCACAAGGTGTATAGAAATAGTTGGTTAAAAAATAAGTGTATGAAACGGGATAAAAGTTAATGAAAACAATTCGTGCAGAGAAAAAATCAGTAAATAAAAAAAAAAGGGCCGCAACAAAACAAAACAAAAAAAACTTTGTCGAAGAAAAAGAAGGCATACCTGACTTCCAGCTTGCGATCTCACATCTTCATCGTGGGTGCGCTAATCGTGACGAACTATGTACGGCATTAGTAAGGTAGCAGGTTTTTAGCAGAATTGAGCGCTAATGCTACCATCTGACAGGACGTACGTTTGAACAGAAAATTTTCCTCTTCTCTGTTTTGTTCAACTCTAACCCAGCAGAGAAATTTAGGGTCCGTTTAAGTTCTATCCCACTACTTTCAGCCACCAATTATCCTTTCCGATTTTCTAGCAGTCCAAGATTGAATGCATGACGATTAAAGCAAGATTCAAATAATGAGTCAAGCAGAAAATCGTGATTGAAAAATTCTGAAAATGAACACAGTTACCGTCTCAAACATGGTTATACCAGTACTTATTTAAACATATATTCAAAATCGATAATGTGATTTTCAAAGACGATACCAATTTCACACAAGATACAAACAAAATTCAAATTATAGCTCATGAATTTACATGCAACGAGTTCGAATGAGCAGAAAGAACCTTAAAGAGCGACTTGATCTTGCGACCGGCCATTGGTTCTGTAAGAGAAGAAGACCCCTTCAGGCAGCCGTGGTAATCTCATCAGTATTTGTTAATTTGACTAGGCCAGTCAAAGCTCGCACGAGCAAGGAGACAATGGGACGCCGCTCAATTATTGCCTGATGCTCACGGAGTTGCGTATGAAGGGCCACTCAATCTCCTTAGATTGAGTGACGAAGAAGGATGCGGCTTTGCAAAATGATTTGAAGGGTTTATTTTGTTGCACGTAACCCTGCCTTGCTGTGAGTGGGCGTAATTGGAGAACGCGATAGTAAAATTGAGATGCCTATCCAGTTTGTTTATTTGATATTAGGGGTACGCTTTATTCGAAGAATTCTGACATGAACATCAATTGCAATGTGATCTCTATCTATCAGTATATTTGTCTGTCCACGTACTAATACAATTCTGTTAGTCTCGTTGGATTACTTTGTTACCGCCGTCCACACAAACCTGTCAGTAATAACGAAAGGCAAAAGTCAACACCCATCTCTCAGTAATAACATTTGCCAAACTTCACAACACTGGAATTGGAATTGATACAGGCAAAATTTGTCCCCACAAGCTGTTTTGTGGACTAGATCTATTCCAAATATCGATTTCCTGAACATAATTTTCGAAAAAGCCTACGAACCGAGAAAAATGATGCAGCGATTTTAATGATATTTATCCTTGAAGTTTCTCTTTAAAGATAAAGGAAAACTAATAACGTCGAAAGAAAAACTGTTTACTGTTCACTGCATTCAATGTAATTTTATCAAAAGGAATTTCGAAATTTTTATCACTAAGGATGCGACCGCCATTGCTGACCTGTAGATCTGAAGTCTATTTCGAAGACCGCCAGAGTCCTTTGGATGACGTCCCGTGAAGCAGTGATTTCGTGAGTAATTGCTGCTTTTGAGTCTTCGATACTTTAACACTCTGACTAGTGGGTAAACCTGAAGTTCAATATTCAACTCATATTAAAGTTAATCTTGGAGATAAATTTTGAGAATAACGAACATTAAACAGGTCGGGCCTTCCTTCAATTTTCATTAAATATGTATGAAAATTGAGTTTAAGATTGCTAGTCGTTAAACAGCATTGTGGAAATCTCTTCAGTGACCACCGATGGGTCGCATCGCAGTCAAAATGTTAACTGAAAGCATGTAGCACAGGATTTCGAGTGAACGTCATGAGGTAAGCTATTTTGCACAATCTAGTTGGAACCATGAACCGTCAAGATCATGATCGGAGAAGAAAGTTCTCTACTCTTGGATAGAGAAAACTCTCAAGCATTTCTCAGTAACGGTTGACATCAGTGACAGAAACATTTTCTCTTTCGAATAAAACGGGGAATCCTCACACCGAAATCTTCTGAGGCACAACCAGTTAACTTTACAAATTGCCGTGGTCGTTGGTGCAAGTCACGAGGGTAACAATCGGACCAATGTCGAAAATTGTTTTAAGAATAAACATTGCTGATAAATGGAAGAGTGCTTCACCACTGTAAATCAGAATTGATGTTCTAGAAACGCTGGAGGTATGGTTTCGCACCAAAAATGCGCGGGTTGCATAATCCCTCTTACCAGATTCCAAGACAAACAAATTGCAGGCAGTGTACTTCACAATGGTGTAAATATTTTCTGATGAATTATTAGTATTCTCCCAGCAAAATTATTAGTGTTCTTCAAGTAAAATTATTGGTATTTTCAATTATTTTCTAAAGAATTCTTCTGCTTCTTTCTTTGCTTGACTATGCTTTCTATTTGCCTTATCCAATTTAAATAACCCAGTTCAACGGGTAACGAGTGGCCAGGTTTTCACTAACATCACGGAGTTGAATTTTGCCCTACACTATTACAGAACACAGAGTGTAGGCTAAAACTAGCTAGTTAGCACGCAGGCAACAAGGAACCAATCTAACAACTGAAAAAGCAAGTTAACCAACATGATGCTCAAAGTTTAAGATTGGAATATTTACATTTCAATATAGAGCTGAAAAAATTTATCAACTCCTCGTTCTGAAGCACTGCTTCGTCATAGCATGCAGCCCTAGCACAAAGCGAACATAAATCTCTTTTCGTGCAGAACGCAGGCTGTTTGCATCTGCACCTGAAAATGCATGTTAAATTTTTAATCTTGACGCAAAATGACCGACGAATTTGCAACAAAGCTCGAAACTAATGGTTCAAAAATATCTGAAATGCAGGTGCGGCCAGCTAAGTTTGTGATGTCTAATATCACGAAAGGCAAAGATTAAAAAATATCCCTGAAACTCGTGTAACATCAGGAATTCCTACCGACATCATTTCTTACACACAGCAAAATTTTCCGATGAAGTCGTTTTCCAATACTCGAATATCCTGAGCGCGTTCCTCGGTGCAGCCGGCAAGCAGTTCCTCAGAGCGTCATTTGAGAAGAACTCAATTTTTGTTTCAACTGAGACGGCAGAGTTCAAATGTGCCCCCATCGTACCTAGATGCAAAAGCTCTGTTTTATCCTTATGAAAAACGATGGTCCGTACGCAGGGCGGTTATTGACGCGTGTTCAAGGAATTATTTAGATTATCACGTTCACTGCGTTTCCGCGGTTGGTTAGGTTGGGAGTAGCAGAATTACGAAGCCGACTTTATTGCTCGAATACATTTTTATCCTTCTAAGAAATATGGAAATACAATTGCACGATAACAATTCACCTCGTATGATAGCAGTTTTTTTTTTCAACAGATGAAACAGATGAAATACCAACAGATGGTCGCGAAACAGATGAAATGCCATTCATTTATACCGGTACGGGAATAAGCAATTTACCTACCTGGACACTTATGGCCGAATACTCGGGAAGAGTAATAAACTATGATTTCGTTTAACTCTACCTAACCACACTAAAGGTGTACCCAAGAAAGGAAGGAAGAAACGGTATTTTAAAATAGAATCAAAGGAACGGAGAATCTTTGAATGAGGTGTGCCCTGACGTCCTTACCATAGAAATAGCAAGTTAAAAAGTTTAGGAGACAAGATTGAAGATGAAGATGGAAATAAAAGAACTGCATGAAGGACTACAGTTAGCCGAAAAAAGTGGTACGTAACTAAACCAAAACTCATTTTATTTCATCAGCAGAAAGGGCCACCTAACCGTCAGCTCGGAACCTCACATTTCCCCTTGGGAGTGCCAATTCCTATGGATCCAATGTTTGTCTCTCCTGAAAGGTCACAGAGTTAATATTGATCAAACTGTGACCGTATAACTGAAGCACGAATGTTTTTTTCTATATCAAACCTTATTTGCCAAAAATAAAGCGCCTACTGAATAAATAGCAAGACGAAAGTGTTTCGCTTGAAAATATAAGATGACCGACTAGCTAATCAAAAATCTTGAAAAAATACATACAAGAAAAAGTTCATAGAAGATTTTGGAAAAAAAGCCAGCCTTTTTGGAACGAGTTCGCAGGAATGTCGCAATCGCACACCTGCAAACTGCGAATCAGCTCGATTCATTGTTTCTAAGAAAACAGGTTAATAATAGGATGCTAGGTAATATGTGGGGATCTATTGATATCTAGCATGAGTATGAAATTTTCCCAAAGTTATTTGTCTGACAAATTCACGGATCGTAATCTAAAATATTCAGAAGCTTTGGCTTAGGTTTATAAAAATATGCAAAAGAACAAACACAGAGCAGCCCAAAGCAGCAGAATGAAACAGTTTCAATAAATCAAAATCCATACTGCATCAAAATCCTAGCTTTATTCACACAAAAAATTCAAGTAAAACAGCGTAGATGTCCAAGCTCCCATCACAGCAACTTGACAGACCGAGATCAAATCCTACAACACAGCCGCCAGTAGTCTTGGCGGGCAAAAAATTCTTTGGCTTTCATTCATGAAACTTGAATTTCAGGATACCTGAGGAATTCCAACTCCATACCAAGTTGGAATGGGCTCTCGAACTTAATGAATTTTGATGCACGATGCCATTCCTCAAGGACAATAAAATGTGCCGGGAACAGCCTGGCTTGGCACGGAACGAAGCTTCGCACTCTTCTTCATGTTCTCACTTGGGACATTTATCAATGCTCCTGGGGCGCCTCTCAGTTCTATCATGGCATTTCTGTTACCATATTACGGGTGAACGCCATGATGAAGTAATGATTACATTATTATGGCGTTCATCCGTAAAATGGCAGGAGGAATGCTATTATGGGTGAACGCTATGATGATGATGTAATTCTTATATTAATAGAGAATAAATAATTCGCATATGCTAAGTGTCCTCGACATTCTTTTATACAGGGTCGCGAGAAAGGAACGTTGTGGAAGATAAGAACATTAAAGCACCGAGCGGAGAAATAAAACGTTGATGATGGCTCATAAAGCTCGTTATATCCATCTTCTTTGTTTGAGTGCTCATTATTTTTGCTTTGTTTATATTAGGAACCTCACACAACAGCATGCCATTTTCTGCGTCCCTCTCTATTATGAAACATACCCAGTTGAAAATCAATACTGTATCTCCAATAGTCTCCTGCCGCTTAAGGTCAATTTAGAGCAGTTCATTGCGCCAAAAGTTCTGACTGCGGCAAAGATGGATCAATTGCAGTCGATATATATTAATGGCAGTGGACACTAAACGCGCGCTACAACGATAAATTCCGCCAGAAGACACAAAAGGTCAATAGAGGGCACTACTTAGTAGCCGCCCAATGCGGCATATTTCTAATTAGTGGGGCTAACAGCCGAAATCACTACAGGAACATGCACATCACGGTGAAGAAAAACCTGCTGTAAAGCTAACATGACGTTTGTGTTGCCGTATTATTATTATTACTGCGCTAAACTACTATAGCACTGCGACGATTTTTAAAGAGGGTATTGAGGTATTTTTGGGGCCAAACATTTACACTCACAAGCTATCAATACTTTTCCATACGGCTACTAAGTCCCTTAACTCTATAACAATATTACAACAACCATCAAATCCCATTGAAGTTACCCTATAAAATCTATCGGGCTGAAACTACCTTAATCTCAAACTCCTAAAGCAAGGATCTTGGATGAAAAAGAATGTTAATCCTATAACGACCGCCGTCCTTTCTGAACGATATTAAGAAATTACTCACATCATTCTGACATCCTAAATGTTTCGATGAAAAGTTCAAACGTAACTGCGTTTCATAAACAACAAATCAAGGGAAATAACTACAACATTTCGTTTAAGAGCAAAACAATTTGATCGAAAATGAGCAAAAAATGTACAAATGCCACTCTTTGCAATCAGTCGCCGCACCGGTGACTTGGCGCATGAAGAGACCTGCGCTGGAGACGACACGTGCCTTCGACGCACATTAGTCAACTTCCTCCACTGCATCGAGTGAGTAAAATGAACAAGAGTTGCTTCTTGATTACCTTTTATTTTTCCATTTTGTAAATTGAGATGTAGCACCGAAGAGACTACATGGCAGTTCACCAGTGAATTAATATTCATTTCATGTGCAAGCGCACCACAAGAGCATGTACTTCAGTATATTTTTAACACATGTCACAGGGCTGGTAAAAAAGTCGATAAGGCGGAATAAGAAAAAGAATAATAGACTTAGACACCCGTGGTGGAAGTGGGCTGCTCTATATGCCGAACGTCGGTGCGCGAGAGAAAGAAAAATAAGGAATGAGACAAAGCTCGTCTAGTTACAGCGAGACCTAAGGCTCGTCTAGTTTCAGCGAGACCTAAGGCTCGTCTAGTTTCAGCGAGACCTAAGGCTCGTCTAGTTACAGCGAGATATAAGGCTCGTCTAGTTTCAGCGAGACCTAAGGCTCGTCTAGTTACAAATCTAAACTATCAATAGACTCCTACAACAAGTTTTGCTGATTTTGTAGGGAGGGGTGGGGGATGGGAGGGGTAGCTTGCTCTTTCTTTTTTACCTAATCGAATAAAATATTAAATTAATGAATTTGTTTTGGGCAATTCAAACTATTCATCATAAAATATATGGGCTAACGTGTTGAAAAACTATACGTTATTAATTAAAGAAGACACTAAATAAAATTTCAAGACGTAACAGATTCACAACCCATGAGTGAGTCATTAATAAATGATTGTATTTATTCGTTAACGAATTTTACCCTATTTCAGAATTAAATTTCAAGTCTGGAAAAATGCACAATTCACTGGCTGATCAATTTTAATGAACTTCAGAAAATAATCACCAGTAACTTGAGTACACAGAATGCAGATTTTTAAATTAAATTCCAAAAAGCGTACACATAATTGACATATTTACTTTGCTTAACCTACGTACTTTAATGGTACATTTAAAAATAAATAAAATTCTCAATACTGAGAATACTGAAACATCAAAAGATTTAAAAGCCCCGAGCAAGAAACACACGTGGAGTCTAAAATGATTAAAAATTAAAAGGTAGGATATGTTCTCGGGGAAAAAGATTCAAGGACGAAGTGAGTTGGGGAGCGCGAGGTTTTAATATGCAGGAGCTGCCTCCCTGCCGCGCACCGCCCCCGCACTGCGGCCAGCCGTGCACCTGATCCGGCAAATCTTGCCTCGGGCTCCGAGAGCGTATTAAAAAATGCTTCAAACCCACGGGCTCACAAATTAAGGACGGACTTCAAACGTCAAGGAGACCGAAAATTAAAAATTGTCAAGTCTTGAAACGAAAATTTTTCTCGATGAATTTGAGAAAGTATTCTTGTTTCTGCGAGGTTAACAAAATGAAAGCCGCAAAGAAGGGGTGATAAAAAGACGAAGAAGGCATGAAAAGCATAGACAGGTATGAGTGACCAATATTATGAAAAAGTGAGTGAATTTAATCGTACATAGATCTTCTGTTACATTGATGGATTAAAAGTTTGATCAGCATACTACCACTGATTTTTTTTAAATCTGTCAAAAATAAAGAATTTGCCCAATACATTGAGAGATACAGAATTTTTCCAGCCATAGTTTGAACTACGTTCAACAGAACCTCAGAAAAGAAGGACTGCAAACTCTTCAGTGTTCATTTTGACTAATCAGAGACATGAATGAGCTTTGTTTGCGTCGAGTTAAAATCACAGGCTTTAAACGTTACAACTTCTATCCTGAACTGTTGATTGGAAAGTCATTGAATTAAATTTGTATGTATCATAAAATGCTAATGCTAACTTTATCCAACGGCTACATCTCTACTAAAGGTTTTGATTCAAAATCAGAAACCTTGCAATTTTAGAAGCATAGATCGTCGTGAGTAGTTTTCCTTTCCACACAGGAAGTTGAGTTCTCCCACTTCCGACCTTTCATCATCACAATGCCATTCTGAACACTCACTCAGGAGAGAGAGCGACGCGTTCTCAAAAATTAAAAACTGAAATGTTCAGCATGCAACCCCCAGTAGGTAGTTCAGGCGCAGCTTCCAAGCTAAACGTGTACCATGAGGTGGTCACCGTACCTGCTGCAGTTGCAGTCGTGTCTGCGCATAGTCGGATAGTCGTTTCTGTGCACTCAAACACTTAGCAGTAACAGCGTCTAACAAGCGCTGTTTAATGCAGATGTTGCAAGCTTGTTATACACGATTAGGTAGACCTGACTAGCACTTATTAAACATAGAACTTAACATGTACAGTCGAACCAAAGACTCAACTAAAGCGAACAAAAATTAGTGCCAGTTATTTAACGGATACGATGCTTGTTTCAAGTTTATAACTAGATTAACTTCTAGTAGTACAAGGTGAGATTCATGCAAGATGAGGTAGGGCTTGAAGATTGACTTCATTGGATACCTCATACACTCATTATGTTGGATTTGGAAGTGATTTAAGATTGATTGATAATAAGTTTGTTTCAGACTCCTATACCACAACAAAGACATCCAAAGAAAGGAGGGATGAAGCATTTAGTAGGGAATTAAGGAAACACGGAATCTATGCACAATGACTGTTGCCGCACATGATCTCCCGCGCACAGAAACAATAAGTTGAGAAAGAAGGTTAAGAAACAAAATAGAAGTTGCAGAAGAAAGTCTGAGTTGATGAAAAATGCGACAGCTCTAAACAAAAAACGACGATCCTCTACAGAACATAAACCTAATAATAAATTTGACTTCAACAGAAAGAAGGTCTACCGAACTCCCAACTCGGGACCTTACATTTTCCCTCTGGGGATGCTAATCTCCATATCCTTGCTGGTGATGCAAGTCTCTAGGACTGCATCACCTGCCGAGATGGATTCATTTGCTTTGCTGTCTCACTGCATCGTTAGTGAGTCAAACAAATTGTCTGAGAGACATTATAAAGCGTAAGTCATGTATTTGCTGAAGCCCCTTTGTCCTTGGACTTTCAATTAAGGTGTTAACTTGTTATCAAGTTTCTATCATCAGGTAATAACTAAGCCATTGAAGCACTGAAAAAATTTGCCGAAATTAAAATGATTCCTTTATTTCTCTAAAAATCGCAGTATCTTTTCAATCAATGCTGGTAAAAACATGTGAATTGATGTACTGCAAACATGAAGACATATTGAAAGCCAGATTTATGTAATTCACAACTTCTATGCAGGTGACTTTGAACTAAACACATTCCTACTAAAATAATCGCACAATTTGGTGTTGATGATCAGGAGCCTTAGCAGTTATTTGGACAAATGTTGAAACTTCTACCGCTTCGAACTAAAGAGATCAGAATAATAGGAAAAGTTACACTCTTTGTTCTTTTATAAAACGATCTCACGATAGAAAGTTAAAAATTTTCGCAGCTCAGAGCAACCACACCGTTTGTTCACGTTAAAGATTGAACTTTACGTTAAAGATTGAATTATCCATAAAAAAGAGCCAGATGGAAGTGAAAATCCACGGGGACTTTAAAAAGTAAAAATGTTTTCGCGCTAATTAAGGGCAAGTCAATCACTTGATCAACCTACGCAAACTTGAGCACGAGAGCAAAAGCGTAAGGACTTTGATCCTTTTGAAGGGTCGACCGCAGGAGCGACTTAAAACTCAAGTTTTCTCAAGGAAAATATTAAGCTACCTGGTTCTTAGAAGCCAGCAGATGTGACTCTCATTACAGATGTCATAAAGGAAGTTCACAATAGAGCGTAAAAGCTGTTGAATAGCTGTAGAAGAATGCGGGAGAGCCAAATCAGGCTCGACCAAACGAGTCCCAAAATCATCTCAAAGACGGTAGAAATGAGGAGGACTCCTGGGCGAGAGTGAGGGGCTGAGTACAATAAAGGAACTTGGAATAAAATTCCCATTCATTAAAGCCCAAGCCGAGCCTCAAACCCTACAGTCAAAAAAGCCCTCGACTCGTACGCGGAGATAACTGCCAGGTCCAGAATTTGTATGAAGTGCTTCCAGCTCCGTGAGGCCAGATGGCGGTGTGAAATTTTTCCATGAATGAAGGAGAAAATGGAGCAAAACTAAATCTTCAGATGGGAATACCTCAGCAGCAACAAATGCAAACCAGCGAAAAATTTCAGGAGGCACCCCAGAAATTTGATAAGATGAACTTGAGCAAGGCTTCATGTATTAAGCGCATTCTTCAGGACTTTTTGCCTTCAATAAAAAATTTGAAGGCGCCTCTCTTGAATGGCAAGTTGAGATCTTCATTTGCAACAATTAGAGCAAATCTCACTTACGAATTTAACAAAAATAAATGCAAGCCTAAAAGACTACAAAAAATCATTTTACTATTCAAATATAACCCCCCTTCCTCAAAAAAAGGCTGTCCAGTTGAGGCTCATGGATTTATCAGCAAGTGAACAATAAGAAATTAAAAGGGATTTAGACATAAACTGGCAGCTTTGTGGAAAAAAAATATGAAGACATTTTGAAAGGAAAGAAATTAATCAAAAAAATAATTGAAAAAACCAACGCCTACCAATGGTAAATAGGAAATTTTTCCGTAATTACGAAAATAGAATTTGAGTGTAACGTAAAATTTTTCCTAACGCTATAAAAGAAAAGAACTTACAACTACTATCCAGGATTTAAGTAAAAATTGACCTAAAAATCAGAACAAATGTGATAAGGACCGAGTATTATCGAACTAGAGATTAAGATAAAAAAGAACCAGTGCTAGAATATTTGTTATTTGTTACTTTCGGAATACTAAAATTCTATCTTCCAAGCAGAAAGATAAAAAACTTCAACAAAAAGCATGCGGGAAAATAAAACAAACGAACATTTAGTTTTGTTTTCTTTCCCTGCATGCTTTAAATTTGACTTTTTTCCTTTCAGTCTCGGCACTGAAGATAGAGTTCTGATATCCCAAAACTTATACAGTAAGCCATATTCACTTTAACACTGGTTCTTCTTTTTATATTAAGTATTAAATTCACCATGAATCGACTATTTGGAATCATAACCTACGGCTGGCTGAAAAGATAATGAGGATAATTGTGCTACGTATTTGATTCCACAAGGTCCATTGGAGTAAATGAAATACTGGTCGCATCATCCGTAGACTATTCTTCACTAATTTTCCATCGGGTCAAGCGGTGCTTGTTATGATGGTCAAAAAGTAACGATAGTAGCATTCGATACACTAACAAAAATTGACCGAAAGTTTATCATAAGTGTGAAACATTCCATAAATTCTAGAGGCGTAAGTGTGTCATGAAGTTTGTTCAGCACTAAAAAAAGCACACATATTATTCGCACTTAGACACGTGGACCGTTCTAGGCAGCAGCACGTTTTCTGGTGTGCACTCATTTCCAACCATGATAGATAACGAAAGCTAAACACATAAAGCAGGCCAAAATCCAGCAAAATCGTCCATCACTTTAAAGCTATAGTTCGACTGAGAGGTGGCGAGGTTTAACGGGTCATGAATTTTATTAAACCGGCGTAATAAAGTTAAACAATATTCGAGTCGCGCTGCAGCTTTCAGGTGCTGAGCAAACACTCAGTCAGCAGTAGTATGACCGTCACGTTCGCTGCAAATTAATTGGTCGTATCAGAGATATTTCTGCAGACAATCATATTTATTTTATTGAGCATAAGGGAAATTGTTTTCCAGATTGACTCTTCAAGAGTTGAAGTTACCACACCAGTGCAAGAAATCCTGCTTTATACGTTAGGTTCAACAAATGCGAGTTAGCGAAAAATCGAACATTTTCCCCCTGAACGTCTCCAAAAATATAGGGTGAATTCCAAATGACATTAAATCACTTAATTCCTGAGGTGAAGTGTAAATGAAATCTACTCCAAGATAATTTCTTTCAATTCTTCTGAAATTTTATAGGTGATGACAAATAAGGCTAGAAATTAGTTTACGCAAAGCTTCGATCTCTAATAAAGCAAGCTTTAAAATCATATCTCGTAGTAGGGAAAACTCGAAGTCTCTTACTTTGTAATAAGATTTTCTCACCTGATCTGAAGGACAAACTAGTGAAGAACAACGTCCCTCTGTGATGCAAACCACATCTTTTTATGCCGAGAGCAGTCAGAAAATCTAATAAAAAAGACGGGAAGGGGCAGGAGGGGAAAGCTATCAATGCACAAGTTTTACAACGATGGTCCATTAGACGGCTATGCTTTCAGCACGCTCTAGTTCATCGGCGCTTAGCTAAATGAGATCTTCTCTTTTTACAGAAAACTTTTACCTTTGGAACAACACTGGTCAATTCTGATTTCGTAAATTTGAGTTGTAAAATTGGAAATTCGTCTGCTCAATGATAAGTTGTTTTTATCATAGACAAAAAAGTGTCGTGCCTTGAATGATTCCAAGCAAAAAGAACTCGAAGGGCACAGCAACCAATTGATGTTGTTTTGCGAGGAAACCATAACAGAATTTACCAATTTTAAATTTCCCATGTTACTAGAGAAGGAAGTTTAACTGAGCGTGGAATCCTTTCAGACACAGATCGTGAGAAGCTTTGAATTTACCAAGTGGAGGCGAGCACACGCCAGCCACACTCGCCTTGCAACGGACGTGTGCAACCACAGAAGAATAGCAGGATCCTCCTCTTCTATGGAGTTGAACAGGAGAATAAAATTCACCGTGAGCTGAAACTTAATCAAATTTTCCCTTGGAGACCAAGCGTGATCACGGATTTCGACCTGTAAAAGAATGCCTAGAACAAAGAGCAGGGAGTGATTCTTAACACTTCTGTGTTCGTACCCTGACGTGACCTTACAATTCCCAGGCATAGTTATCCTATCATCAGGTGTCGGACGACAGACGGTAACGGATGACAGGTATGAGACTTAACAAATTGACGAGGGTTGACGAGGGTCTAGTGTAGGACTTTAAGGAATGACGATTGTAAGGTGCGAGACTTAAGAAGATGACGGAGATCAGACTTGAGACGTAGGTGGAAAAGGAGAGATGAACTTAGGTTAACTCTAATGATAGATTAATTATAAATCAATCAATCTATAAATCAATCAATCAGAAGTGCTTCCTAGAACAATTTTATTCAACATCTCTGGTGATACGAATATTATGAATATTGTGCAACATAGGTGATCACTCCAATTTTTGCAATTTAGATTTAGGTATTAAAATGTAATTGCCCTCACATTATGTTACGTGCAGAGATTAATTTCCATCAGATATTATTACACGAATAAACGGTAATTAAAAAGTCTTTAGACATTCAAAGTTTAGTCAGTATTGCAATTCTATCGTGTAACTGCTACCGGCAGACTTTAAAGTTACATTTACGCATCTGCAGTCAGAAAAATAAGATAAATAGTTAAACGAATTTTCAAATTGAAAGAAATTAATTTAATTTCATGATAACTTTCCGAGTTGAAAAAGTTCTTTAGACATAAATAATACGCGTCAAATAAAAGGAAATCACTCGGTGCCACTTTGCATTTCTATCGACAAGAAGTGGGATACGTCACAGACCCGAGCATTTCATTGAGTCTAAATCAAAAGTCGGTGGAAACTTCGGACCTCGCTAAAGTCGCGGCCCCGAATGAGCACGTCTCGATTACAAGACCTACACCTGCGTTCCGCTCGACAGCTCCAATCTGGACCCTTGAATGGAGTACTGAAGGCACTCGAGACTTCGAGTTGTAGCTGACAAGTTGACAGTAGTTTAGTTCCAATTTGCTGATAGAGTTAAATTCTCAAATTCATGAATTAAAGTTATACGTGAAATTTATATTCAGATTTGGTGCCAAAGGTTGGTAAAGGGAAGACAGCCATCTTTATACACATCTGTCCTTTCATTAAAAAACTGGAGCTGGTCAGAACTATCATTTACGACTTGATTTCAGCTCAAGCATTGTGCGACTAAAGGCTTTCTACTTGAAATTCCAAAGTTATAATCAGTGAACAATAACATTCCCAGTAATTGCACTCAGTATTTTTAACTTCTGAAGTGCGAAGATCAATTAACCAACCCTATGCGAATACCTAGCTCCTCCCTGATGACATCAACTTCGATTCACGATCGTAATTGTTCTGTAAAATTTAAATGCAATCCTTTGATGTAAGACCTATGCAAGAAATTCGATGTAAGACCTTTACAAGGACTTTGTTGTAAGACCTTTGCAAGAACTTTGCTGTAAGTTCGATAAGATCTTAAGCTTTAGATATGTGAATTAAAACTCTTTGCCAAAATTCAGAATACTTAGATTAGATTATTAGTTAGTTTAAGCCTCCCTATTCGCCACAAAGGCGACCCAAAGAGAGGAAGGCACCGTTTAGCATGGATTCTAGGAAACGTGGAATCTGTGCAGAAAGGGAATAGAAACAGTAAGTTGGGAAAGAAGATAACCAAAAAGAAGTTGAAGAAGAAAGTAGTAGGTGCTGAAAAACAGGACAGTAGTGAACCGAAAAAGGTGGTCCTCAATATTACAAAAAACAATTTATTTCGACAAAAAGAAGGCCTACCTAACTCTCAGCTCGGGCCCTCACACATTTCCCCCTGGGAGCGATAATTATTCAGAATACTTAATATTATATGAAAGAAAGCCGAAGTTAGCGTCATTCTAGGAATGGGCTAGGCCATTTGAAGTTAACAAGGGCATTTGCAACAGGAGAATTAGGGTAAGCCAATTACGAGGCAAGGAAATATACTGGGATTTCGTATTTTACGTAATTCAAAATTACGAACTTCTCTGTGCTTTTCAGGGATGACTGTCTCGTCAATATGAAAATCCCTGAGCTTTTGGTAATCATGAACGGCTGCCAAATGCTGTGTGATCAAATATAATTCGGATTAAGCTAAAATTTAAGCATCTTAGCTAAAACACCAATAGCGTGCAAGCCGACAATGGAAAACTTACGCTGCCAGTGTTACTTCTTTGACGATGTAAATTGGTTAAAATTTGATCTTTGGACTAAAATCTTTTAATTGAACTACCCAGGATTTGTAGCATTTCCCCCGCAAACTGTCTTTTCTCGATAGGGCGAACTGCGAAACTGTAGATATTCGTCGAGAAGGAACCTCTTTATTCGGAGGTGATTGCAGTCAATGAGTGGACGGAAAGTTATATTTAACATAAGAGTCTAAAAATTAATACAAATAGCAAGTCACCACTAAAAATGACGTTGTTTGAGATTAGCTAATGAATTTTCTTCAGATTTTACTCGGCGTTTTATGACAACGGAGTGGCACAGCGATAGGTTATTGATTTCATTCAATGAAAATATAGCAGTAACTACTATTATGAACACGAAAATGATTATCCGTTATTTTCTCAATTTAGTCAGAACCTTGAATGCATTTTAATAAAAATCTCTGATCTTTTGACGTCATTCTCTTTAAAGGATGGTAATTCAAGTTTACGCAATTTGGAACTTGTCACAAGCGTTGTCTACTTGATTATTATCATTCAATTTGTTTAAAGTTTTTAGTGACCAGCCTGTAAATTTGGTAATGAACTTTAGAAATTCGACATAGTGATTCTATCATGTCCCACTCAAATTTGGAATGAAATTTTGTGGTCTAATTTCACCTCAACCCAGCCTTTTCGATAGTGTACCCACTCGATGATCAATCTTCTTTCCAATATTTGCACATCAAGTAAATTTCAATATTCCTCAATATATTTCTATGGCTGACATTCAAACCTCACCACATTACTGACATCGAAAGTCGATGCCTTGTAGAGCTCACTCAATCAATCACAGACAGAGCACAATCAATCACAGATCAGTGCATTCTTTTTCATCTGAAATCAACGTAACGACCTCCCTAATAGTCCCTGTGTGCACAATTTTGACTGAAAAACAACTTAAGCTGGCAGTCAAAATTCGACCACAGAACTTGAATCTGGGATTATTTCAACTGCAGAACTTGCGCTTGCATCCAAAATTTCTACTGCCTGGAATCGAAATTCGACCATCGGGTTTGTGACAGAAATCGACATTCGAACTGCAGAACTAGTGTCTGCGGTCAACATTTTGACTGCAGATCCCGTGCCTGCGGTCAACATTTTGACTGCAGAACTCGTGTCTGCGGTCAACATTTTGACTGCAGAACCCGTGCCTGCGGTCATCATTTTGACTGCAGAACTCGTGTCTGCGGTCAACATTTTGACTGCAGAACCCGTGCCTGCGGTCAACATTTTGACTGCAGAACTCGTGTCTGCGGTCAACATTTTGACTGCAGAACCCGTTCCTGCGGTCATCATTTTGACTGCAGAACTCGTGTCTGCGGTCAACATTTTGACTGCAGAACCCGCGCCTGCGGTCAACATTTTGACTGCAGAACCCGTGCCTGCGGTCAACATTTCGACTGCAGAACCCGTGCCTGCGATCAACATTTCGACTGCAGAACTCGTGTCTGCGGTCAACATTTCGACTGCAGAACCCGTGTCTGCGATCAAAATTTTGACTGCAGAACTCGTGTCTGCGGTCAACATTTCGACTGCAGAACTCGTGTCTGCGGTCAACATTTCGACTGCAGAAATTTCTGCGGCCAAACTCGAGCTCAGTCTGACGTTCAAGTCTTATCGGTGAGCTCACACCCAAGTCCGGTAAACGATCCATCCTGTCGTGGTTCGAGAGCAAGTCGGAGAAAGGAAGTCACGCCCCCTTCTCTTGCCAGTCACTCACTGTATATTGATCAGGGCATGAATAAATGAGTGACCTACCTGAGTAGAGCGAAACAACTACTCTTCTCTCTTTCTTTTTTGAACGGTCCTGGCGCATTACGGAAAGATTCTGCCGTAGGAGAAGGGAGGAGAAGTAACAAATGGTGAATTGTCGAGCTCTGAGGTGTGAATTAACGAGCTCTGAGGGTTGAATTGTCGAGCTCTGAGGGGTGAATTGTCGAGCTCTGAGGGGTGAATTATCGAGCTCTGAGGAGTGAATTATCGAGCTTTGAGGAGTGAATTGTCGAGCTCTGAGGTGTGAATTGTCGAGCTCTGAGGGGTGAATTATCGAGCTCTGAGGTGTGAATTGTCGAGCTCTGAGGGGTGAATTACCGAGCTCTGAGGAGTGAATTATCGAGCTTTGAGGAGTGAATTGTCGAGCTCTGAGGTGTGAATTGTCGAGC
>JACJUY010003095.1:75014-87915 GCA_014220935.1 Platorchestia sp. MABIK | reverse complement strand
GAACGACATTGACGGAATAATGTACTGCACATCGTTTCCATTTGCATTAAAAGGAACATTTACTATAGTTGTCGCTGTAACTTATTCACATCGTGTGATATTTAAAGTTCTTCAGTCCTTTTCTTAAATTACTACATTGGATAAAATGTGTTAGATTTTACATTCAATTTTAAAGATTTCTTCAACAAGTTATTTTCTTCAAAAATTGTTTTCCTCAAAAATTTATTTCTTCAAAAATTCTTTTGGTTTGCAGTAATTAAGTCAAGCTAATCTAGAACTTTCTAGTTGAACTTTTGAGTTTGAAGCAATTCAAAATGTCTAAAAAGAACTGACAAGAACAGAAAAAGCCACGCATGATCGTCAACGCACGCAGCTGCAGCTGCCATAATTTATCTGGCAGCCAGCAGGCAAGTGTTAAAGCCGAACAATTGTGAGCTGGTGCTTAACTATCTTAATGATAGTGCGTCCACTCACGCACGAAATTTATTGCTCGCACGTTTTCAATGTCATTTGTCTGCACACTCACACACATGGATTAGTGTCTTATTACATCATTTGCACAATCGTCATACCTGACAAATTTCCTTAAAATGTGTTTTCACTGCATAATTAAAAAATTAAATAATTTCATTCGATTGTACAGTATATTTACTATTTATTACTCACTTCTCATAATTTGATTCCGTTAAGATCAATTTTGCTTGAATTTGATCTAATAACCATCTTCTCGAGCATTTTTTATTGTGGCCTACTTCAATAAAGTATTTACGTTTTCGCTTATTTTACGACAAACGAAAAGTCTGAAATACAGTATTTACATAGTTCATGGCCTGGCAAATGCTGCAAACGAGGTAGAACAGGCTGTGTATTTTCCTTTGGGTTTTTACAGAGCATCGTTTTGAGGTACCACAACGTTGTGCTCACTGACAGGTGTGCGATTTCTATTACAATCCTTTCAGGCGACCATGCAGTTGTTAACGTGGAGTTGAAAAATTTATTTTTTCATCGAAATTATTACCCCCAGCCATTATTAGATTAAGATATATTATTTTTCCTCAAAATTATTACCTTAAGTTATTATTTGAATGAAATTTGATAAAATTAGGGAATTCGGGTGTAGAAAAAGAACACTGGCCTCTTCAAGTTGACATCAGCAGTCGCTATATGGTGTTTGACTGCGAGCTGGAAATTCGAGGTGAACAATGCCTCAAAAATCCTTCATCACAGAATGCAGTACAAATTGTTCACACATGACACATTTGTGTGAATAAATCTATTTTTCAAATTTGAAGTATCGAAATTTAACAACGGCATTAGTATTTACTTCTGTCAAATTAAAATTGCTGACAACTAAACGAAATATTTATGATTTTGTCATACGTCACTTGGTCACTCGCGAGAACTGCGAGTAAAGGTGATTATACTATCATTTTCTGGAAGATCTCCCATCGTTACGCGGAAATTAATTGGAGTCTCGGCGCTCGAAACTGATAAAAAATACGAGCTGCTCTCTCAAGGCCTGGCAACCACCACCACAACAAGAATTTTCTGAACCTAGTTCTAATTAAACACGAAGTAGGTCAGACAGCGTGTGTAAGATGAGCTCTGTCTCTGGCGTGTCTTTGAAAATGGCAACAGATTTGTGAAGAAATTCGGTTACCGCCAACACAAGCTGAACAGCCTTTATAACTATGTGTTTTGTTGTGCGCAACTTGTACGTCCGTGTCGATGTTTGTTGTCTGCCCATTTTATGGTGTGTGTGTCATATCCATTGATGATAGTGTTCCCTCATCTTGTTTTCATTCATTGTAATTATCTAATATCATTCGTGAAAATTTTGGCCAATCACAAAAAAGTCATTTTTCACCTTGCAGAAACACTACTTTTTCACGGATGGCAGTTTCTAAATTTGTTCAGTCATTGAAACTCGTCAGACGCATTACTTGCAAAGATGACAATTAGTAAGCTTGAGACTTCTATAGTCCGTTCATTGAGGCAAAGTAAAATTTATCCCAAAATCTGTTCATGAGGCGGATTGTCTAATGACGTGCCTACCTAGAAGATCGTGACGCTCCTCATGAGCTTTATAGTTTCCACGGTTTTGCATCGCCTCAACCTCCGAGCCATCACGTAAACTCTGGGTGTAGATACTGTTGTCAATGTGCAGGCACATCTGCTATACATTAATCTTTCTTGTAATGAAACATTTCTTAGGCAGGTAGCTTTTTCCCGTTGCCCCTAACACTGTCACGTTGGTTGCTGATGCTGGAATGTCTTAGTGTCAGCGTGTTCATCGCGCTTCACATTTTCGAGCTGTCGAGATTGTTTTGCACTAATCTGGAGAAACTTGACACTAAATGGAGAACTCTTTAAGCTCCGCAAGTCTTCTAACTTTCGCTGCTAGGATCGACTTAGTAGAGTAGAAGAGAAGCGTAAAACGTGAATACAGTTAATAGTGATTTGAAATTTTCTAAAATGATGGGAGAACGAGGGACCAGCTTGGACATATAGCGGTATCGTCTCAAAAAGGCGAGGAATTAGAATTAACTATTCGGTAAAATTGTTTTGCTCTAAATGTTTGTTTTGCTCGCATAGGTCTGCATCCGACGAACGTGGTAAAATTTCAAACACTGTGTGAAGTTATTGTGAAGTTATTCGGAGTGTGAAGTAATTTCATGAATTGCCGAGACCATTTAAAATGATTAAAAGCCTTTCTCTTCTGATATTGTGAGAGACGTTCGCCCCGCAATCTAATCCATCAAAATGGAGCGCATTGACTTGAGTTTTGGCTCGCGTCTCAACACGAGATCATCTGACGTTGGGACACGGGAGGGTCTTTTGTGTTTCGTTCTAGGTTTGGCATCCCTATCAAAAAATTTGTACTTAACCAAGTAGTTCCGCATTGCGGTCTTAATAGAATATTTTGTGGTACTCTGCAAATTCGGAACATAGATATTGTGGTAGGCTGCAGCTTATTCCGAAAAAAACGATTTTTTTTACCATATTTCTCTGCTCTTCTGTACCTTTTTTCTTTCTTGTAATATGCAGTAGTGAGGTGAAATACCAGTCTAAAAATTATAAGATCAAAGTTATTTCTAAGAATATTGATCTGTGTAAATGTGAAGGGTTCCTTTTCATGGTAAATCAACACGGGCCATTACATCGGTACAATGATATCTTCACACCCGACACGGAGCTGTGTAATCTTACGTTCGAGGCGGTAAATTGCAGCACGGCACGTGGCCACGTTGCAATTCTGGCCATCTTTCTTCTTTATTTCTCTGCATTATTCGGCTCCACTGGAGTCCTTTCATGCCACCATCACGTAGCCCTTACAGAAGTCCCACCAATGTTAATTCTGTTCCTGAAATTTGCAATATTATACTGCTTATGCACTTCGAGGAGTAATTTATTTATGCATATAATATTCTGCTTGTTCCTCCCTGAGTTAGTTAGTTAGTAAGTTAGTTAGTTAGTTAGTTAGTTTTTCCGTTACGCTCTCATCCGAGCTTGCAGTGTCATGGATACCGAATTCCTGAGTGTGATATTAAAAGATCGCCTTTACATGCATTGATATGTTAGACATTTTGTCAGGTTAGCATAATTTAAGTAATCTTGATGAAAATTTTTCACGGGTCCATGGTTTTTATGTTTGACATATTATCAGGATAGCTTTGTTTAGGATAGGATAGTACATAAGAGATGTTTGGTTAAGATGGATTAGGATAGCATATGTTATGTTAGAATTTGTTAGGTAATGCTGACGGAAATTTTTCACGGGTCCTCCTAGCTGAACGATGACATTCTTATGTCAATTTTGTTAAATTTTATTCGAAAAACTACATCAGATATTTTTGTTAATTAAATTAAATTAAATATAAATCAATGTCTCTATTGGAAACAGGACATCAATGTATAATTTTGAAGGACACCTTTTGATCGTGGAACTCGATCATAACCGTCTCAGAATCGTTCTTTTAGTGTCACGTTCGTTTGTAATCAAAAGAACGTTTCTCGGCGTCGACGTCTGTCATCTCAAATGAAGTGTGCTTCCTTGTTTCAAAGTCGTTGGGAGCTACGCAATGGGATGTGTTCAGGCCTCAAAATGCGCACTTTCGGTTCGAGTCAGTTAGGGCGTCCCCTATAATGCTCCATTCGAACACGGTGGCTTCTTTTTTTATACGTACAGCGTTATGACATGACTCATGGCATTATGACCCGAGTGAAAAATCTTTCAAAATTTCATGCTACGATCATTTTTAGATATACGAGAAACAAACGTCAATCGGAATCAAAGTAAATTCCAAATTCTTTGTGAGTGTGAGTCCACGTACGTTCTTTCCAATTGCGCTTTTACAAGCTGCTGTCACGGATATAACTGTGATTGTTAGGGCCGCTTTTATCTCAAAAAGAAAGCAGAAACTGTATGATAGAGAAAACATTCCAGTTTTTAGGATGCCTTTTGCTGAATTAATCGTGGCTGCTATGGGTCCTATGGGTAGTTCATATTTCTGTTTCATATGACAGGGTTATTCTCAGAAATAGTTGATGCTCTGTAACGCAGACCACATTGTGATCCGGGCCATTTATCTCTTTCCGCCTCGCCATCATCTGGCTCTGCCGAGGGCTGTTCATGCCCGGCATCAGGCTGCTCGTGAGGGAATCCCAACAATGTTGATGCCGCTCACCTGATTTGGATTGTAAAAAGTTCTACAAGTCCAGAAATAACTTAGGTGATGAACGATATAAATGAGAATGAAAAAACGCATTTCTGTGCATTGAAAATGACGTAAAACTGCAATGTGGTCATGGGAGAAAGTAAGGTCTCATGTTTTTTCTCGCTCAATAATGGCAAGTGTTTTTCAAAATATTCCCAAGCGAGTGTGTCACGCCACAGCAAAATCCGAGTGTGACACTGGGAAATGTTCCAGTTTCAATCCCGCACGGTTATTCATGCCTTGCAGTGACGAATCAAAGACGTGTTAAGACGGTCTGCTATGGGATGTGACGTGTTGAGAGTACATCACACAGAGATGTGTCTGTATGTAACGGCAACATGCTCGAATGCAGTGGCGTAACGCGTTCGCGTACAACTGTGGCGAGTCGTTGTGTCGGTGTTGAATTGAGCAGATTTTTTTGTGAATCGCGAAGCCGACGCTGTTTTAGGCTTCTGGATTGCGCAGTTCTGGTCTGCAGCCCGTGAGTTCGCATTACCTGTCTGAGTGGCGGTTTATGTGACATCATCATTCTTACTTCACTGCTGTGCAGGAGCACGCTGGCTGCAAGTCGCTGTAAACACACAGCGGAGGCAACGGAGTCTCACTGGAGCAAAACGTAGTCTATTTACTACCGCGCAGTTGAGACGCTCATTCGACTGCATTTTTTTTATTTCCTAGTGGATGATTAAAGTTCCCTTTTTCCAGAGGGCTTTCATTGAATTCAAATTTTGTTTTTTTGGTACTCTGCGAACTGATTTTCGATTTTCGCTCTATTTTTCATACTTTCCTTTTTTCACAACTGCAACAAGCACTCTGGCTGCAAGTATTTTTTTGCAAGGCGATTAGAGTATTTTTTATTTGCATGGTTGCAGAGCTTCGTCACACTCTTTTATGAAATAATTCATCCATACTGAACTAAAATATTCTTGCTAAATGTTAATTGAGCGGAACCGTAAAATGTAAACTGGTAACTTTTAACTCACCGAACATACTACTGAATAGAGTTGTTATGAACAATTTCTTTGACATAATAAGTATTAGCACTATCCATGTATTCTTCTAACAGCCTCAGTACATCAACTATTTAAGCGACTGCCAATTCATTTATTCGTTGTCGGGATCCGGAAATTGTTTCGAACGAGAAATAGAGAGCCAGGTCCTGCACAAACTCGGAAACTTTTATCCTCTTTTACTTTCGTTGTAAGAAACGTTGTGAAAAATGGCCCATTTTTTGGTTCACAATGCTTAGATTTTCTATTGAGATAGATTGTAAAACTTGACCGTTTTTTGTTCCCAAATCTTAGATTTCCATTGCTCTCGTGTATTGAGCTTTGTTTTTGGTATATGCCTGAATTTTCATAACAATTACAGCGGCAACACAAATTATTAAAGTTAGCGCATAACGGTGCTAAGAACTTGAGAAAAGTTTGAAGCACTTTTTGGAGAAATGGGGACCGGTCTGGGTTATATGATGCTAAAAAGTGGCTTAAGGTAGCAGCTGCTTTAAGGTTTGACGAACTCCACCTTACCATGTGGTAACTTCAAAGCTTGTTGAAAACGTCCTGAATGAACCGTAGCTAAATTGTGAGTTAAGAAAGGGAAAGCCTTCGGAATCGAACACAAAGTGTCAACTAACTGATGAGAAATGTGTTAGAGAAAACCTGATACTGATGGAGTGCATAAAGTTAACTACTGTCTGAAATGAACTGACCGAAAGTAGTAACGTTGGAAAATATGGTGTTGGATCTTATTGCTAGTAGCACATAGCCCACCTACGTGGGCCAATCAGTTTTTGCTCTTGGATGCGGGCTGCTCACATTGTTCAACTTCACCGAGTTTGGACCTAGAATAATAATATGTATGCATGTCTTACGCAAGCTTTCATATGATAAAACCACTTTGGTTACGGATTTGGTATAAGTGGTATCACGTGAATAACAAACTATTGGTTCCTACTGTGAAAATGGAGACATAATTTAATGAAGGTGTGTACGTTTTCGTAGCCTAATTCGTTGTTCAGTTTCTCTGATCTTATATGTCAACAGAATTGAATATTCTTCGTGTTGCGTGTCTTAAGGATGTGTGAGTAGAATTAAATGCATTTTGTGAACCTATAAAGAACAAGAAATTATTTTTTTGGTCAAACGCTGCTCATTTTAGCAGCATTTTTCTCTTGTTCCAAAGTCGATTACGAAAGTCTTTATTTCTTCAGGATAATCCGACGCTAATCCATCCAGAAGCCCGCTTTTATTTTCTCCCGAACGCTGCACTGAGGCGGAAATAGCTTAAGTAGAAGAAGTTAGGGTCACGAAGCCTGGGCGAGACGAGCGTAATCTGTCATGTTCAGGCAGCCAATTGGTCCGGCCTGTGGTGTTCAGAGCGACTGAGGGAGATCTAGCTACCACAGATGTGGGAGATTTCTTTATGAGTTACAATGATAGAGTTACCCTCGCACTTTTGCAAGCATTTATCACGCTTTCTGAGACCAAAACCATGCATGCAGTAACTGTGATATTAGCATCTGCCTGTAATGTCAAGAAAAATTAACAAAACTATAGACAATGGATCTGAATTTGATGAGCAGTTTGGTCTTTAGGCCTTGGGCGGAAATAAGGATATGTAAAGAATATAATGTAGACACTTGACTCACTGCTAACTATGATCTCATACTATGTCATGTGGAGTACCGGCAGTTTTTCGAAGCGCTTCAGTGACCGCTATTATTTCTTTGCACCAAAAGATGATACGGGAAATGATATACATCGATTAATATAATAATCTAGCGAGAATTTTTTGTTTAGCTCTCAAATTTTTAAGCACTTATTCGTTTTGTGATAAACTCATTTTTTAAAGTGTTGAAAACAAAAGGTAGAATATCTCCCAGTATTTCATGATCTTAATCTTCTATTGTGGAAACTCTCGCGGACCTGCAGGTGATGACGTTCGTGTGCCCATTTGAGTAGCTCTGTTCCACAGCATTTCACGAATTCCCCAACTTGTGTTGAAATTAATTAAGGATACTTTTACTCGTAGCTAAAATTGTTCTTGCATTGCAGGAAAAACTTTTGTGGTTGGGACCGATTACCCTCGCTGTGATGGTTTTGATTCGAGTTCCAAATTGCGACCATGGCTCAATGTTCGAAAAATTTCGGAAGAGATTTTTCAGAAAGTGATGTTTTAGAATCAATGACTCTACAAGTTATCACATCTAAAGCGTGAAATTAAAGCTACAGTGATGAAACTTAACGTAAACCATTTACGACCGATGCACTAGTGGGATGTAACATTATGTATCTATCATTGATTCAATGAACTGCACTGAACGTCTTTGGAAAGTCGAAACTCAATCAGATCGGTCCATTTTTTTAGATTAAAAAATCAAAATAATTCTCATCTCCGTTGATAAAACTTTAAAATTTTACTTTAATACAAGCATTAGGCAACACAAGAACTTCCATTCCCATTAAGTCTCATTCCTTTTAATTTGGGATCAATGGTTGTACCCAATAGAAAATAACAAGAACCTGTTTCAAGAATAATATGATGAAAGAAATGCACTGTTCTGTGCTCTGTTGCTGTTCAAATTTTCATGATGCTAGTTTCGAGGAAAGCTGGTTGCAAAAGCTTGAATAAACTATTCCTTCGCACAATTATTCAATTTTGAAGCATTAAACAATGGTAGACCTCATTCTTACGATCAATGATTAATCTTAGATTTAGTGAGTTAATCAAATTAAAGGGATTATGGTCTCTAGCTAGTGTTTGCTCTGACAACAATGAAGAAAAAATTTGTGCATTTGGAGCTACCACAAAAGTTGTTATATTACTCTGAATGATTAAGTCTAATAAGTAATCACGAGAAGTTTAACTTGACATCACTATAATTTAATAAACCTAAACTCTAAGTCATTTTCTACATTCACGTATGTCAGCAGTTTCATGACTACAAAATATGTAATAAATGCCCTCATTCGAGGGAATGATATTTGATGTGAGACGCAAAATTTAGGGTAAAATTCAATAAAGAAGAAAGAGGTTTTAAAGTATTTATTTGAGCGAGCACTCAAGGGATAAGGGACACCGTAATTACATCGGTAGTAATTCAGGAAAACTCCTCTAGTCCACTCAGACTTCCCACTTTTCAAATTTTGTTATATCGTGAAGTTAGTCTCGCGAGTGACTTAAATTTTGAAATCAGCCGCTCACGCTAATTGATTTGAATGTGAGGCTGATTTCCTCATGTAGCATCGCCTGAATGTGTTCAACGTAAATTCAGCTGTTTTCTTCCATCGATCCTAAACTTTTTATACGCACTTAGTTTTCATTGCGGCATTTTAATCAGCATCTAGTTAGTTGGTTAAGACTTGCGCTGATTTTCATGTTGAACAATTTTGCGTTCGAAGATAGAATTTGATCATGATACTCGTCGCGCTCGCAGCTGTTTTCGCGCCGCTATGCAATAAATCAATACCTCGTGTAGGTGCGGGAGGAAACTTCTGTACAGAAAAGGGAAGATCTTGTTGACCATTCCGATATTATAATCGTGTTGTGGAAGTGGCTCTCTAACTTTTCAACCTAAGGAAGCTAGTGAGTGGAGTGCAAAGTCAACAAGTAGAAAAAAACTCCCTCTAACTTTTGGAACCGTCTATTTTGATTAAAGGTTTTGAAATACAAATTTATAATTTAATTTGATTACTTCGTTTTTTACGGTTGCCAGAGGAACTCAGAAACATTGATGAAAACACCTTGCTGATAGAACTGGATGTCTTATGAGGCATTGCAGAAGTCTGCCCTCGTTGAAACAATTGATAATTTTGACTAGTTGTTCTACCATTCAAGGAATGTCCTCATCGCAAAGTTGCGCGTAAAATTATGTCACAGTTACAAATTTAATTACGCTGGTTTTCACATCAACAATGACATTTAAATTAATTATGGAGAAGTTCACGAAAATGACGTGAATTTCTATCGACTAAGTTCATAAATACATAAATATATTCTAAGATTTGTTTTCTATTCATCATTCTTGGTCGGGTATTGAGATATAACGAATGATTTTAATTCTTCATTTCTGTTAATAAAATAATCGGTGAGCCTAAACTTTTTGAGTTTTTTCACGACATGTGGCCTCAAATTATCATTGAACTAGCTTATATTTTTCTAGTTGACTTGTAAAGGGAAAAAAGTTATTGTCTCATTTTTGGGAGGAAAAATTTTGCGAGCTAGTACCAGCAGAAATATTGTCGATGAACTCGGACGTCTTGTTTGAATCTCGAAAATGTGTTAGACACATTAAACATTCAAATAGCAGATACAAATATTTTCCAAAAACTTCAATTGCTATTTTCATCTCATTTTGTCCGATACTGAAATGACTTCATTTCTCCCCGAATTCAAGTACTTTTTGTTCACTTCATCTATTTTACCTGAACCTGACGAGCGAGTGCGTCTTCCGTGGTAGAGTTTCATGCAAATGCAGTACCAAGTTGCCTCAGTATGCCGCTGTTCTTGCGTACGTTTTGAGCCCGATTTTGGGACCTACTTTCCTGTAAGCCCTGTAAATATTAACAATGTTGGCTGGTAAGTAGCAGCCTTGCGTACTACGAGACCAAAACCAAAACTGGAAACAAAGGCTCATCAAAGTGTCTTTTTTTTCTACAAATAAGCGCAATATTACGCAGTGCACAATACTCGCTCTTCTTAATTGTACTCGCTCTGCTGACTTTGTACTAATCGGAGCAGGTAATTATTGTGTTCAGAGCGTCTCCTGCGAGTGTTTACTCAGCCCTCTCTTTCTGTATCATGGAAGAGGCAGAATCAATTAGCACTTGAGTGTCTCTAGGACGCCGCGATCTTGATTGATCCATTCCTTCTCGAGAGAGAGGAGCTGTGCAGTATCACTTACCCGGTGAGCGTTTCAGGACATTATTTAGCCAAGGCTTGTTCTCTCGCATCCTGTAATGGCATACATTAGAGAGCTCGGATTTTGCGGCTGTGCTTTCGGTGGTTTCTTTTTCGCGTTTTCTTATTTGGTGGAGGCTATAGGGAAGCTGCGAACAGAATCTCGTTCAAGACATACTTCGTAAGGAAATCTCATGAGAAAGTGGGATTAAAATATGAGGCATTGTGATGTGTAAATGAATAAGTACTATAAGTCGATAAGTTCGTATGAAATATGAGTTCACAGTAGGTATAATAAATTTTCAACTAATTTGTTTTAATGTTTTAATTATTTTTTGGGAACTGAATATATCTTCTTGGTGTGAATTAAACTAATTTCAAAATTGAACATTTTGAAATGCTGAAATTTTGTCCGAGCAAGCGTCTGAATGGCCTTCCTCCTCAAAAGCGCCTTCTTCGTAAAAATTCTGTGAAGAACTTAATGAAAAAGTTTATTCGCACTACTTTTAATCTAGAAAATGGAACGAGTTTGTTACGGTAGCGTGCAGCTCGGAATTGAAAGCTTAGAGAGTGTTCTCGGCTGGGACGTAAATTAATTAAACAGCGTCTGTGCGG
Organism: Platorchestia sp. MABIK; assembly: GCA_014220935.1. Taxonomy (NCBI): domain Eukaryota; kingdom Metazoa; phylum Arthropoda; class Malacostraca; order Amphipoda; family Talitridae; genus Platorchestia; species Platorchestia sp. MABIK. The sequence continues at coordinate 76,681 of JACJUY010003095.1, read as the reverse complement.
TCGACGCAATCACGCTTAATTTCGGCCTAAGGAATAGACATCTTCCTTTTGCAGGTTTGACGCAGACTAATCTGAGTTTCTCGTGTTCGCAAGAATGCAAATAGATTTCCAATGGACGCTCATTGTTGGGCCAGACAACGGTCTTTACGTTGTAATTCTCACAGTTTCGCCGCGCCATCTGGTGCGAGGCAGAGGTGGTTAAGGCAATAGTACGCACAGGAATTATTGCTGCACTTTACCGTCCGGCTACGCTAAATTAAACACCGAGTGTCTCGGAATATCTAACACGCAATTTATGGGAACGTTTCGTTGCGCCAAAGATTAATGAAGCACATGTATATTAATGGTTCATTTTGTTAGGGAAACGCTGGCACACTCGCCGTCACATGCAGAAAAGTCATTAGACTTCCGAAAATGGTTTTTCGATGAAATGTTAAAAAGTTGTGGGCAAAATAAATATATTCATTGGATAGAAAACATCGATAATATTCATAGAGATGCTTGATAACATTCATAACATGTCGTCATAAATAATTCTTAGATAACCTGAAAAATATTCTCAGAATACTTTTAAGAATATTCTCAGGAAAGGACGATCACTGTATGACTCAGAACTGTATTACGGTGCACTCCATGATGGCGCTCAGCTAGGCGCTAATTATGCAGTGACTACGACGCCCTCGTTTCGTATCTCGGCGTACATCTGCCGCCACTGAGGCAGTTATTGCGTCGCGTAAATTGAGTTGCCTGCGTGAAGACGGCTTAACTTAGCACCGATTCTTCATCAAGGTTAAAAGTTTGCAGCCTGAAGAAAATTGACAGTAAGTGGTAATTAATTATCAAAGTTGCACACCCTGTTGAAAGATGATGGGCCTTGTCAATCCGTACGACATGCGCCGCGGGTTGTGGCCCCGGGATTTGTGATCGAGTTGAGCCGAGGGAACTTGGGCCAGTTCACGACGAGTGAAATTTTCGACAGCAAGTATAAACAATTCCTCTCAGGAACTTTTGAAAGATTCTGTCGAAAACAAGTGAATGAAAACTTCAAGAAGCTAGTGAGAAACTTGTACCAAATTTCAGATCTGCTTCATAAGATTCATACGACTCTACTTTGCCAATTTTCACCGGTTCTGCTCACGACAGTGCGACCTCGGTGAATCTCTCGGTTTGGAAATGTGGAAAAGGAAGAACTTGACCACAATTCACCACTCAACTCAGGTGTTGGAAACGGATACTGGCTTGACCGGAAGTGACCATCATTGAGTCCTGGTGTTTATTGTAGGGAATTTGAAGCAAACAATGCACAAGATGTGCATCAGGCTTGATCGGAAAAAAACAGTATTTTTTCACAGTGACCTTTGTTCTCAAGCTCAATGTATTTCTCTATTAGACTCTACTGATTAGGCTAAGCTATTACACTCAAGCGATAACATTGCACCAAGCCATTGTTCTCAAGCTCAATGTATTTCTCTATTAGACTCTACTGTTTAGGCTAAGCTATTACACTCAAGCGATAACATTGCACCAAGCCATTATACTTTGTGTATCTAGTAAGCTTTAACGTCAAGTTATGTGCTGTTTTTCATCAAATTCTACCAATTTAAAAATTTACAGTAATGTTATAATCTAATTTGCTGGTTCACACTAATTTTATTTCAGAATATTAA
>JACJUY010003095.1:64282-74667 GCA_014220935.1 Platorchestia sp. MABIK | reverse complement strand
TATTTTTAATCAGAAAATTTTCCTTTACCGAAACTTCAAAATTATACCACAGTTTCACCATCTATATATATATATATAGGAGACACGAGTCTGAGAAAAATGTGCCTATTTGGGACTTATTCTCGAAGTTCATATGACTTTCCGCTTTCAATTCTGTTTCATTCTGCTGAATGTAGAATAAAGCACAAGTTTCGTACAGAACCAGACCGTACCAATATATTACTATGCTCTGGAATACAATGTTTCGGTGCTAGCGTACTCTTGTGTACAATATCCTGCCAGCGAGCGCTCTGCTGACGATGTTAACGAATAATAATAATTGTGCTACAACCGGGCTGCGGTGAATAAGGTGCTCCAGAGGAAGTACTACAGAACACTATGTTGTCGTTGTTGTTCTAGCGTTCCAAATATTGCGTTTCTAGCTTATCATGAAACACGATATTTTGTGTCCACCTTGCTGTAAAACGCTATGTTGTTCTTCATTGAGATATCAACTGTAATAGCGCGGTGCCAGCGTTATTTGAACTTCAGCATTCAGCAGTTTGAGTGAGCTCTTGAACACAACTCAACAGAAACGTGTGTGAGTTAGTATCGACTGGCAGAAATTCGCCATAACATTCATGGATGAGTTGTATTAATTTTCTTTGAAATAAAAGTTACACCCGTAAAACCAAGCAATACAAACCATGCAAAATTGCTCATGCGTGTCGGCCCTAACTCTAGTGTAAAATTATTGAAATCAATTTCATTGAAATCAGGTTTTTGTCGATCGACGGTATATATGAATAATAAGTTCGAATAAAGATTTTTGGTTCAGAAATTTTTCATCATTAAAAATAATTTCGGCTGCGCACAGCCGTGCTTCGCATGAGGTTTGTACTCGGTAATACATTACACCGTCTAACACAACCAACTTCTTACTAAATACCTCACACGTGAGAGCAACGCCCAGCATTACCGTAGAATACGCGAAACATCATCACCTTGATACTAAATACCTCACGCATGAGAACAACACCTTACATTACCATTTGTAAGGCCTAACATCACCCCATAGTTACTAAAGACCTCACACGAAATGCGGTTCCTGCTCTGCACTCTCTCTCTCACATGGAGAATCACTTCTCCTCACTTTAAAATGTACATAGAACTTGCACTCGCCCAGAAAGGCTTGCTCTCTAGCATTTCTAGCAGCCAATAAAAGGACTCAAGACCTTCTGTACGACCCACCTGCTGCGAAAAGTATTGCGAAGAAGGTATGCGGTTTGTGTCAAGAAGAACTACTGCTGAAGAGGATGTATGCTGTGCATTTGAGGAAAATGATTGCTGAGAATTTCAAGCATAGTTCAGAAAAACCGAACTGATAAAGTCATACTGGTGTGAATAGTGGAGGAAACTTGATCTTTGAAGGTTTTACTAGAATCGATAACATCGATTGCGCATCAAACACTTTCCGGTTAGCTTTTGAAAAAATTGATCGACTTTCATACAAGCCTTGGTTTACCGTCTTTCCCTTAGTCAGACATGCGCAACATACATCAATTATTGTTATTCTCTTTGGTTTACCAGTTCTTTGAGATGCACTGATTACACTCTCAAGTCTTCAAATACTTTGATTCACAGATCACTCATTATAGTGCGGATATAGTACAAGTTCGCGGTTCACAGCACTATTGATGTCCGAAAAGTCTTGCGAACAAAAAGTGAGTCTTTAGTCTTGTTGAAGAAGTGATACCTCATGTATTTCATATTTTGTTGGCATGAAAATTTGCATAGTTGTTCTGGACGGTTTCGCTCATCATTCATGGTTAGTCTTCACTAGCAAACTCAACACAGAACGGAAGACTTCAATAAGCTGGAAGATGCGCGGAATTGGGTGTTAGAAAGTTTGGAGAGTTTGAGGTATCATCATATGATCTACTGAGATTGGGGAAAAATTTGCGTATTGTTTGAAAATACAGTAGCATCAACATTCCAAGAACTATTTGGCAACTGCTACTGCTGCATGGCCTCTCCAGATTTCCTAAGTAATTTTTCAGATTTGAATAATAGTGTATGACAAGTTTGCGTTCCATTCTGTGAAAGGATTTACGTTTTTTAGAAAGAAATTTTCCAATCTAAAGTGATTAGGTTCAATCCATTATTACTATAACCTTCCACTAACTTTATTTTACATAGGCATTGTAATACGTATGTAATTATATTATTAGCAAGATTACTCAAAATAAACGTAGCTTTTGGGAGGATGTTAATTGCATTTGATGTATTTGTAAATGCCTGCTGAACTTTTTCATTGTTTGGTACGTTTGAGTTGGGACAGAAGTTTCTGTGCGCGAAACAGATTAAATCGATTTAAATTGATATGGAACCCAATTAGAGTATCTTCACTATTAAAATGTATTAATTCTATTGTTTACGTTCTTTGTACTGATCTATTGGCATTTCATACCTTAGCTCCTCGTTACAGAAGCGATCAGAAAGTATTTCACGTACGCTTCATGCAGTACTGTGGGAAATTCTTCCCATATACTCCAAATACTACATTTTGAACGAGAGCCATGCGTCGCTTACGCCCTGTCGACTGTTTGCCGCGAATTTTGAATTTGGCGGAGATATGGTGGTGGAGAATTTTTGAATAGTTGGGGAATCGGCGCTTGACACTTTACTTCGGAGCGTTCGATGCAGCATCTGACGGATACCAATTGGTAGCTTTTTTCCTTATGGAGTCGCACTGGTAGCCACGAGGTCCCGCAATTATTCTGCCTTGCTGCTGCATTTTTTCAAACTGTTTTCAAGTTAGTGCGCGTGAGTTTGTGAACTTCAATATTTTGATTCAGGGTTATTTTCTTAAAGGTGTTAGGGCTATTAAAATTTGGTAAACTAAAAAAATGGCTCACTGCCAATATAAAAGCTCGAAGGGAGATCTGGTCAGTTGGCAATGAAAGCGCTAATTACCAGCTTTTTAAAATAACACAATTGTGATCGGTAAAACTCCGCATAATTCGATAGGACTGTAAGCGTTTCTTCTCGAGTTTGCCTTGTAACCCATAAATTAGCCTACAGGCCTAATTCATCCTCTACTAACAAATACTTCCGCTATCGTTACCTGTATCCTACTGAATACCTTTCTACCATCTGTTTCCATTTTTTTTTCTCTAAAAACCCTTACAGCGGCCTAGTGACGCACCGAGTGTGGAATCGTTCAGTGCTCTGACATTATTCTCATAGTCATTACTTCTCTGGGTTCTGACCCCGAGTAATTTTTGCAGTTTCTTCCTCACCCCAGTATCTCCTTCGACCCTCACTGCTGCTGGCGTAACTGCTGCTGCGCACCCCATGGGGATGTGGTCGACGGTTTTCCTTGCAGAGCTCCCGCCGAGTCTCTGACGCTACTGTGTGGTGCGTTCTGGTGGTCTATTGCGTGTCTATGTTCATGTAAAATTTATATTACTATATACCTCTCCAGGTGTTTAAGCACACAAAAAACTTACTTTACTAAATTGCTTTTCCAGTGGGCTTATCGGTCTGTTACGGCGGTGCCGTTTGACTGCGCGTTCGACGGCTGCTGCTGCTTAACAATATCTTTTCCCCACTCTTGAGCCCACATTGTCAATGTGCCACTTTGAATAAGAGCTTATACTCATTTCTAACATTATTCTTCGCGCTTTTAAATAAACAAAAATTATTAAAACGTAACATAAAACACCGCCTTAAATAACTAATAAAATATATTCGGGTTTCAAGGCTATTTTAGCAAAGTTCGAATTGACGTGAATCTAAAAATAAATCGTTTTCAGTCCTGTAAGTGTGGAAAACCTTACCGTAAATTAACTATTTTTATACTTACTCTCTAGCGTTCTCGAAACTGTCACGGCCCCTTTAGCCATCCTTACCGGTATGAGGAAAGTCCGGTATCGATGAGAGGATTTAAGCCCTCAATCGGAAAAGAGAAAGAAATAAAAATAGGGAGAAAAGATATACAAAAAGAAAGAAATAAGAGATAGAGAGAACTCCCTACACAGCATTTGCTTGATCAAAATGAAGATAACAACGATTAACCTAAAGATTCAATTCATTTATTCAAAGTAAACACGTGAGTTTTTAAGGACATTATTGTGAATGAGCGCGCAACATGGTATGGCTAAATAATTAATATGAGACCTCCGAAACAATCTATCAACACAAACATGGGCCGAGCACAATATGGAAATTTAAAATAAAATTAGCTCACCGCATTATCATCAAGCTCACTCTATGAGGGAAGAGCCACCATCCGGAAAAAAATACACGCTGAATTCTGAATTTTCCGAACACAGTAATTGAACATTTAACGGCGGCATTTTTCTGCGTAACCTCAAGAACGACACCCCTTTTCTTGCACTTAGTAACCTGGCACTAATTGATTATTTCGCTCGAGATGTCACTTTAACTCATCTTGAAATCAAGACCCGGAATTTCACTCAACACTTCACTCTTCGAAGCATTTCTACTTTCTCGTCTTGCTCGCCCCATCTTCGACTCGGACAGACATTTTCACAGTGTCTTAAGTCATGCATTTCGAACTATGTATTGCGTAGTCCTCACCCTCATCATTGACGCAGGGAAGGCGATTATAACCATCTTCTATGATATTCCTGCGTATTCCTGAGCTGCATGAATGTCCCCTTTGAATTTTAACCGAATGGCGCATCTTCTTGTTCGTATGCCCGAGGATTCTCGCAGCGTCTTCTTGTCCACCCACCGGGTGGAAGGAGGGGGGGAGGGGGGGAGGTGGTAGATGAAATTTTGTTGTTATTGCCTATTCCTTAATATTTATTCCCCTGCAAATCAATAAATTCATGACAGTTTACCTACGTTGCAGATGAAAAGAAATGAAGAAATGTAATATTTTTACTTGACATTTTACTGACTTGCATATTCAATTTTAACAGAAATTTCATTCTAATTTACGATAACATTTAGTTTTAATTTTCTTTGTTTTCAATTCCTCTTCGTGTCTTTGAAAATGGACTAAAGTACAGCTGAAAATGCAAGGCTTCCGGCATTGATATGAATTAATGAGGAACAGGAAGTGAATTAAATGGAAGCTTGAACAAAATCCCTGACGTGCGAAGTGACTCAAGATGGTGTCACTTCCCTCGCCGGTTAGTTACAATGAAACAATTGACATCTACCTAATATTGCACAAAATGCCCCTATCGATCAATTCCCTCGACAAAACAAAACGCTCAACGTGTTCAACTAATAACATACCTCCCATTTGACAGGCTTCACCTCTACGTTGTGTCGGTATGTATAACACAGCGAAGAGCAACGCTGGCAAAGGCTTTACTGGAAAAAAGACCTTTCTTTTCCCGGTCCCGTTTAAATGTCCCTCACCCTCTGGTCCAGGGCCTCTCAAGTGGGTCCTGCGCTCTATAGCAGCCCTAGTGCAACTCTCAATATTCCTCTGTGTTGACATCTAAATTCTTAGCATACATATTACTCATATCTCTTAGTGCAGCATATCGTACATACCCCTTAAATTAATATTGAATTAATTTCACTCGTATTTCAAAGTCGAATTATGCCCAAAAAGTCTGCTTCAGGAAGCTTTCCCACTCTTCACCCCCTTCAGCTACCACAACACACACCACCCTACGCCATGAGGTAACTCTCATCCCATTCTCCTCTCGCGCGGCGTAGTAATATTCGGTGAAGTAATTTTCAAATCTTCTTAATAGACACCGTATTTTTCCTGCGCTTTTGCATTAGAAACACTACAAAATCAGGTATGCTCTAAAGTTTCTTTGTAATGATTAAACAAGAACTAAATAAATAAAAATAAACATATTCGCAAAATTTTCTAGAATGCAAATAAAGGAATGTTCAAAAATGATGTGATCCGCTTTCAAAAAATGAAGCTATCCCACCTCTCGTCTCCAGTTGCTTCGATGCCTCACGAACGAGGATGCCGAGTTGCGCTGCAGGTTGCAGCAAGCAGACATTCGACTTGTTGTCCTCAACTTGATGCAAACACACGTAAAGCTGCAGCTCGCACAGTGCCGCGTGCACACACGAACATTCAAAGCAAAACATTGCACATCACTGACACCTTCCTTTAAATTTTTGATCGAGAAGATACAAAATTCAATCCAACTTTGCGAAAACTGGACGAAGTACAGTTTTATACCCCCTTGATTAAATAATCAGTGAATTTAAGAATGCTAATTGCTGTGAATTCTGATTTCATTTACATGTATTGTTGTTGAAATCATTTGACTGCAGACGGTCATCTGAAAGTGAAAGCAAATATTTCTGGAAATGACTAATTTGAAGACAAGTGCAGTGGATTTGAATTATTAGGTGTATACCCACGTAAAAAATAAAGCAAAGTCGATTCCTCATTCTACTCGTTTATGTTTTCTTTCATACTTCTCGTTGATTTGAGTGACACTCGGCAACACTACTATAAGAGACATATTATTCATGTTTATCTAAAATTTTCATCTGCGGAGCTATTGGAAATTTCTATGACTAAATAATTTTTTAGAGAGATTTTTCATAAAATCAAACCGGCATCTTTCTTGTTAATACATCCCGAAAAGTGCATCACAATTGCAATTTATTTCATAATACAGACTCCACTGCCCTGTGTAAAATAAAATTGGAATACTGCTAGATTTCGAAGTTCATTTTTTGTTGACAATCCCAGAGGTGTATGTTGGCAAACCATGGTTAAAGAACCCAGAATTATAATTGTCGATGAGTTCAGAATTATTGTAAGTAAATCCTGAAATTTCAGAAAATTAAGATAAATTTCTTTGGTACATTGTGATACATATTGGGCTAACCAGCATCATACAAGTGGGTTGACTAGCATATCGTGAAATAGATGGGAACAAAAAGTTAATTTCCGATTTATTACCTCGTAATAAATTGGATTCAACCAAAATATTTCCCTTTAACATTTTATTCAACTTTTTCAATTTTAACTCACTATGAATTTGACCGACGTAGAAAAAAATTTACTTCTCTATTCACGGAGAAAACTATGGCAGTCTCGTTTGCATGTTTATTTATTGCCTTGCTTTTCATCGTCCACTTTCTGTTTCAGTAGAATCGTAGGATAAAATTCAACTCCCTTATTTTGGTAACGATAGAGTGCATAATTTATCACTCTACTTTTGGTACTTTTATAGTGCAAAATTTAAAATTCTCACAGACTGTTCAAGATGAGTTGTATTGTGGGTACGATCTTTTACGAGCATTCTATTACTCGGGAGTATTTCCTAAAAATTGCTCAGTTTAACATGAAAATGAAGCAGGGACATTCATGAATAATAAAAGAAAACCAATGATGACACACGAGCAAACTTTGATTATACTGTAAAGTTTACTAAATGCAATGGCATACATTTTGAGAGATTTTCAAGACCTTATCACAAAAGTGGGAAACGCTAAAATCGACCAAGTTTTGAAATTTCTGCTGGACCTTCGCCATAATCATACGACTAATGTGTCATTGAACATTGATGTTGTTCTTCTTGCCTTCAGATCTTAGATATCAGGTTGATGCAGAAGTAATGTCCGATTTAAAGATCTTGGGTAAAAATGAATGAGCTGATGACTACGGAAATATTTATTCATTTAAATACTCTCCTTTGCTTTCAATGATATCATTCCCTCTTTCAACAAGCTCATAAATGACTCACTTGTAAAATTATTTAGGTTTAGAATCAAAGTACAATTTAAATTTTTTCCCCAAAAATGGTTCTGTAGTCCTCGGAACGAATTGAAATCAGAAGCAGGTTGTACGGCCACGTTTATCTGTCGTGTAATTTCCTTAGTGGTAAAAGTTATATTCTAGGATGCAAAAGCATTGAACTGATCGAAATCAAGTTTTCGGAAAACCTGTTTTTGTCTCATCCTTTAAAGTGAAATCACCACCTCGGAAACGATAAAACCATCTCCTGCAACTTCTTTCATTCACTACATCACCTCCATAAGTGTTCTGAATAAATTTTGCTGCCTCACTTTCATTAACTTCGGCCCAGTCTAACTTTTTCACCGCCTACATGCATTTAGTTCGCCGCCTAAGCGATTTAGGCGATTAAATCGCTTAGGTGGCGAAAAACATGTGTGCAGGCAGCGAAAAAGTTAGACTGGGTGTATGAAACGCGTACATTACGATGGGACAAGAATGGATGCCAATATTTACTAAAAAATGAACCTAACAGAGATAATCTGAAATCATCAACCTGATACTTCTCTTGGAAACATGTCCAAAGATGACTTGCAAATAAGTCGCACAAATTGTTTAGTGCATGAGTACAAAAAGTCGAGTGAACGAATTAGGTATCATCTCATTGGAACCATACGTCGAATCATGATCAGCGACGAATTCTACGATCACTGGCTATGGTAAACTCGCAACCATTTCACAACAGTCCGATATTTATCCCAGTTGTTTCATTTCTTCGAAAATATAAGAAAGATTCTCCTCGAAATCTTTATAGCACAGGCCTTCGCAAATTGCTATTAGCGATACTATCAGAGCAGACTCGAATATTTTATTTTTCAAACATTTCTGATAAATAGGAGAGCGTTTTATCACTGCAGATCAAAACAGCTGTTCGGAGAATGCCTTTGAAAATATTCTAACTCAAAGTGATGTTGGTTTCGTAATCCCTCACTCAATTTTTGTGCATAAAAAATGCATTGACAGTATTTTCCAGTGACCTAAAGTTGTTCATGTATTATTATCAGGTTCTTTTCAATAATCTTTAAAATAGCTGCATCTTCTTAATAACCCTGCACAAGAAACCTGACCCGATCAGTCACGCGTGGTCACGTATATTCATAAAACTTTCATAGTGTTGTTTGTTTACTTGCTTGTGACCGTCCACACTGCATTCATGGAATAATAACATGAGGAAAGCTCAACTCTATGCATTTAGTTATAGCATTGGGTAGGCATTCCTATTTCACATTACGGAAAATTTCAGTCCTTTACTGATACGCAGAGAAAAATTTACGTTCTTCTTGGCCCAACTTATCGTGTTGATACCTCCGTGGAAGTCCTGTAAGTTTGAGACCTTAAAAATTTTCATTTTACAGGGAATGCCTCAAAGTGTTTTTTCGAAGTTTTCAATGGATATTTTTAAACTGAAACTGTCTAAACAAATATTCACTTTGCCTAAATCGCAAATTCACTAAAAATTTAAAAGTGAAGAAAATGCTACAGAAATTAGTCATTATTATCCGAAAGAAAGAAAAAAAATAAATTTATATTAAAATATTTAAAAATATAACATTTTTTTATCATTCTTTTGAAAAAAATTACTGATTTTGTTAGCATTTTCTTCGCTTTTAAATTTTTAGTAAACCTAAATTATACGGTTCTGCAATTACAACAACATGACCATCAACCAATATTAAGGAGTTCAATAAACAACCGGACCAAAGTGCACGGGTGGTCTAATATATCAGTAAAACTCTGTTGGTCTTAAAAGGTTGCTCGCTCTCCTGCTGGATCGTCAGTGCTCAGTAACAACATAAAGCAAAATTCAACAAACACAGTCAGAGTCAGAGTTTTAGTTAAATGATTGGGTATATTTTAAAATTTCGCTCACAATATTGTTAGAACGATCTGTTGAAAAAACTCATTTTCCAAGGATAATTTTCAAAAATTTGTTTTATAAGTAATCTGTGGGATGAGCTTGAGTTCCTCGCTCGCTTGCTCTCCTTGCTTGCTTAGATTTGCTTAGATATCGCCTTTTATGCTCTGTTTCTAGATATAACATGGGACAAAGTTCAACATATTGTTTTCAAGAATGCTATTGGACAAAATTTGAAATTTCCACACACCGCTGTGTGGATGCGATTTGTGGCAAATACCCATTATACGAAGAATGAATCCTAAAATTTGTCACGTGTATCGATGTGTAGGTTCTGCTGTTTCTAATACTCCGTGGAACTGTTATATCATACATTTGAGGTGCTAATTTTTCTTCCATTTCCTCAAATTCGATCCGAGTGTCTTTTGGCGCAATTCACTTCGCGAGCGTGAGGTGTTTTGAAAACAAAAAAAAACATGAAAGCGAGCATTTCTGGGTGTTGAACAGATTCATGCGACAACGCTGATTATCAGTCATGATGAAACTACACAACTCCGAACTATCGTCACAATAGGAACCATGAAAGTGAAGTTCCCAAATTGTGCCGCTCGCCAATGAGAGCTATATATGCGCTGAGTTGGACGCGGGTGTTCAAGACCATGCGTTCACTCACGGGCGCAAAAGTGTGAAGGTTGAAGTATGAAGGTGAATGCATCAAATTCCTTCGCCTACAAAGCGCTGCGACAACAGCAGCATAAGAATTCCTAGTCTGATACGGTGAAGAGA
>JACJUY010003095.1:7567-63943 GCA_014220935.1 Platorchestia sp. MABIK | reverse complement strand
ATACCTCCGTGGAAGTCCTGTAAGTTTGAGACCTTAAAAATTTTCATTTTACAGGGAATGCCTCAAAGTGTTTTTTCGAAGTTTTCAATGGATATTTTTAAACTGAAACTGTCTAAACAAATATTCACTTTGCTTAAATCGCAAATTCACTAAAAATTTAAAAGCGAAGAAAATGGTACTGAAATTAGTCATTATTATCCGAAAGAAAGAAAAAAAAATAAAATTTGTACAAAAATATTTAAAAATATAACATTTTTTTTATCTTTCTTTTGAAAATAATGACTGATTTTGTAAGCATTTTCTTCGCTTTTAAATTTTTAGTAAACTTAAATTATACTGTTCTGCAATTACAACAACATGACCATCAACCAATATTAAGGAGTTCAATAAACAACCGGACCAAAGTGCACGGGTGGTCTAATATATCAGTAAACTCTGTTAGTCTTAAAGGGTTGGTTGCTCGCTCTCCTGCTGGATCGTCAGTGCTCAGTAACAACATGAAGCAAAATTCAACAAACACAGTCAGAGTCAGAGTTTTAGTTAAATGATTGGGTATATTTTGAAATTTCGCTCACAGTATTGTTAGAACGATCTTTTGAAAAAACTCATTTTCCTAGGATAATTTTCAAAAATTTGTTTTATAAGTAATCTGTGGGATGAGCTTGAGTTCCTCGCTCGCTTGCCCTCCTTGCTTGCTTAGATTTGCTTAGATATCGCCTTTTATGTTCTGTTTCTAGATATAACATGGGACAAAGTTCAACATATTGTGTTCAGGAATGTTATTGGACAAAATTTGAAATTTCCACGCACCGCTGTGTGGATGCGATTTGTGGCAAATACCCATTATACGAAGAATGAATAGTAAAATTTGTCACGTGTATCGATGTGTAGGTTCTGCTGTTTCTAATACTCCGTGGAACTGTTATATCATACATTTGAGGAGCTAATTTTTCTTCCATTTCCTCAAATTCGATCCGAGTGTCTATTGGCGCAATTCACTTCGCGAGCGTGAGGTGTTTTGAAAACAAAAAAAAAACATGAAAGCGAGCATTTCTGGGTGTTGAACAGATTCATGCGACAACGCTGATTATCAGTCATGATGAAACTACACAACTCCGAACTATCGTAACAATAGGAACCATGAAAGTGAAGTTCCCAAATTGTGCCGCTCGCCAATGAGAGCTATATATGCGCTGAGTCGGACGCGGGTATTCAAGACCATGCGTTCACTCACGGGCGCAAAAGTGTGAAGGTTGAAGTATGAAGGTGAATGCATCAAATTCCTTCGCCTACAAAGCGCTGCGACAACAGCAGCATAAAAATTCCTAGTCTGATACGGTGAAGAGAACAAATTTTTATAGCTCTTGTTCTCAGATTTATTGGAATGCTAAATTCATTTTCAAAATTTCAAACTGGAGTTTAGACCGTTTAAATAGGTATGTTGATTTTTAGCGCCGATATACAAATTCATTCGAATATTTCAAAAGCAGTACTTATAGTTAGTTGTTCAAAACACTCACGTTCCGTTTTATAGGCTATTGACAATTTTCATGAAGCTCACAAAATATTTCGTTCATAAACAAATGCGACCAATTATTCCAATTTTCATTCTGAGGAAAGTTAGAACGTGTTTTACGGGATCAAATCCGTGCTAAATCTAGTTCCAAAAGTGCTTAGATCTCATTTGGAAGTAGTATTTCCTTAACTGTATTATTCGCAGTAAGTGTACGCTTGGCTTCACAACTGAATTTTCATCATTATAAGTGTTTATAGAAACTGGACGCTGCGATATATCAAAATAACTGGCTCAGTTCGTATCCTCTGTTACGAGAAATATAAACTTCTCTTGGAAAATATGATTTTAAAATCTCCATTTTTGCTCGTACGACCAGGTCGGACTGATGAGGAATGCCTAATTTTTCAGGAGCGTTGCACCACTGAACAGTTGACACGCTCGCCTCACTCGGAGGCCACAATAAATCATACACAAAACATCGCTTCAATAATTCTAGGAAATTGTGTGCGATGTAGCATGAATTACCCATAATTTGCTCCCATTATAGGGAGCTAGAAGCTATTTCCACCTGATTTCCTGAGCACTATTTGGTGCCAGCATAAACCAGCGCTTTGGTTTAGTGGAAGCTCCATCTCATCTTTTAGGAAACATCACGATTAAGGTATGAAATTCGTGTAAAAACATTATTTGAAATTTGTCATGCGATTTTTCGGTGGTAAAATTGATTTTCAAAAGTGTTAATTGGAAATAGGGCAGAAAATAGTTGTGTCATACTTTACAACAATAATCATGTCTCACCTCTCATTTGTTTGCACTCAGCAGAAAAAAACATTCTGTGTATCAAATACAGCAAAAATGTTAGTTCAGAGTAAGATATGCATGGTCATTGCGCTTTATTTAAAATTGAGATAAGCATGGTAACAATGCTTAAATTCATAATGAAATACATATGGTGATATTGTTTTAATTCAGAGTAAAATATACGTAGAAATAATGCCGTAATAACAGTGATTCAAGTGAGAATGAGATCTGCAAACTCAGTAATCGGGCTGAAGTCAAAATTCGATATGGATGGTAATAGTGTTTGAGTCACAGTGAAATATACTGTGCGTAGCAATAGTGCTTTAATTCAGAGTGAGATATACATAGTAATAGAGCGGATGTCAGAGTTATGTGTCATACAGCGTTGTGGTGTTTCAAATCAGAGTGAGATATGCATCGTAATAGAGCGAAAGTCAGAGTTATATGTATCATACATAGTAAAGGTGTTTTAAATTAGAGTAAGATGTGCACGGCAGCACTCATACACACTTCACACTCACAGGGAGGCGCAAAACGTGAGGTATTTCTGAGGGCGATGTTTCCCACATGACGTGATCGTAAAGCGGCCCCTGCGCTCGCCGTGCGTGCCAAGCGCCGACTTGCTCTTATTCAACAGTCTTTGGGTTTGTAAATATAAATCATCAACAGTATTTGTTACCAATCAGGCTAAAAATACTTGATTACCTTGACTAAGAATATTCCCAAGATGACATCAGTGCCCACAATTTGGCAAGCCGCTAAATTTGCAATATTTTTGGATGTAAGGGCGACGTTATAAAATGATTGCCATCTCAGTGAAGGTTTTCCCTAACTGAGACTTACTTCCTACTTAGATTTGCATCCGAGTTAGATGTGATGAAAATTGATTACAGACATTATAATCTTCTCGATCTTTTGAAGAGCGGCAGCTGTAGAGTGGACTGAGTGAAAAATGTCAACATCAGCAAGCGTGCGATGCTCGTTAAAAGCCTTGTACAATTATTTATGAGTTCCCGTACATCTCAGACGTGCTTTCTTTTAGGAACCCTACGTAATACTGATGATTATTGTAAATCACCTTCCCCTCACGCAATATTATCCATATCAAAGAACTTTTGAGTGTAATTGCCGGCATTGCATCTGTAGAACATTTACTTAATGGAAATACGATGTGTCGAAATCATCGAAGAAAAGTGAGAAAAGAAACGATCAAGAACTTCAATCGAATGATTCAGTATGAGCATATAAGAATGAGTTCCAATTTGACACTGAAATTTTGGTTTATCATTTTACACAATGAAACCTTGAAAATCCCAACGATTTTTATTATTTTCTAAACGCATGCAGTTGAAATTGTAGCATAGTTGTTATTTCCCCTCTGCGTAAATATTACAATAAACCTCAAAAATGCCTTATAAATTTACCTCATCTGGCTAAAGCGTGGTTGCCAAGATCTTCAAAGACCGGATAAATTGAGATAAGATGGGATTTCAGCCCCACACAGCACCGACAGCACCGCGACGCTGTGCATCACAACGACCGGCCTTGCCCGCAGAGGCGCGACTGTGCAGCCATCTCGCTTCTGTGAGTCAACCGTCAGTTCTTGCGAAGCGTGAGGTGCGGCCATGTACACTTCTGCTAATTTTGCCGAGATTGTTTGCGAGTGCTGTTACAGAACTATGTTCGCAAAGTGCCGTTTTACTTATGGCCACCTCTGAGGCAAGATTTTGTGACTTTGGCAGAGGGGTAAACGTTAGGTGTGGCTATGGATAGTGTTTGGTTTGTGCTTCTTCCTAATTTTCATCGTTTAGTTGACGTCGAGTTTCCATTTTTATTCCCTCATTTTGGGTCAATAGGTTCAAACAAGTCTAAGTCTTCGATTGACATTTTTTCAGGCATGATATGGTTCGTGCGTTGACAACTTATTTTTATCTATATACCCTTTTAAAAAGGCCGGTGTATCATACCTCTGATCACGTGCTCATTTTCCTGAATCATTTGCTACTCTTTAGCTGTCTTTCCTTCGGGCTGTTAAATGCTAATTGTGGGACTTTCTGAACATGTTGACGGATATGAGACACGAATTAGTTGAGAGCTCTTGAGTCCCATTAAATGTTCTTTTATAGTTTGTTTTCTTTCGTCAGACACTTGAACACTACAAACATTTCCTGAATGCCCAAGAACAAGCAAGAGAATAGACTGAGTCAGCTTTGCTGTCTCCAATAATTATTTTAATTTTCGGGGACAAAAGATGAGCCCTGCTCCTCGTTTACTTTATTATTCTATTCCTAATCGTCGGGCACGGTTTAGCAAATAGTGAAGGCACGAATCATTTCTTGGCACCGCCATGACAGCATTGCAGCGGGACTATCTAAAGTTATTCTCTGAATGTCATCACAAAATAAAGGCCTTTATCGCCGCATGATTCAATTTACGCTCTCACTCTAAACCACCCTAATTGTCATGGGCTAAGATAGAGACCGAAATAACTGCTGTCACTAGAGTCTGAGTCTTGCTGTTCAGGTTGAGGGGTTCCTAATTTGATGGCGCTCTGCCATGGTCGAGCGCATCTGCCAAGATATTCTGCACTACGAATCTCCACTTGGGCAATCGAGAACACATTTGGTAAATGAATTTTTTCGCATTGTGGTTTTGATGAAATAAATAGTTCTTAAGAGTGACTTGGCCGTCATTGATAAAGTACAGTACTGCACGCAAAGGACACTGAAATGGGGAAATTCCATAGGAACATGTTAACTGCCATAGAATAAATCTAAATTTCCACATCCTACTCCTTCTAATTTCAATATTCGACTCTGAACTGACGAAAGATTGTTTAGAACGCAACTTCAGTTGCTGTTGATCATGCAACTAAAAAGTTGATCCACGACAAATATATTTCATTCAATGGAAATTTTGATAAGGTTATATAAAAACGAATCTGTTCTTACTCGTGGTTACTTGAGAAGTTAACGAAAGATCGACCCATTGTTAAAAGTTTTTTTTAAGTTCATTCTATTTATTGATTTGCCCTTTCATTCCATGTTAGCAAAATTTTATACACATTGCATTGAAATAAGAAATTAACTCTTCTCCTTTTTCGCCTCAAACAAGTTTTTATCCATCTCCATGATTTAGCAAACATCTGAAGGGGTGTTAAGCTGTTGGTGAGAGGGCTCAGAAATCCAGAAGATGAAGCACAATTTTTAATTTCATTTTATAGTATTACTCTCTCATGCAGACCTTTGGCGTTCCTCATAGTGTGGACTTGAGTCTTTTTTTTTAATGAAATGCTTCTATTTAAACCCTAGAGTCTAGAAATCCAACCCACTGATTTACCGAAGCTACTTTTTGTTGAGCGTGTAGTAAAAGTAAATTATACTTAAACCCAATAGCAAGTTCAAACAAGTGAACCTTCAGGAATGACGTTGAGGATACCTTTACGACTCTTCGACATAAAACGAGCAAGCATAAATACACGTACTCTGGAATGCAGAATTTCGGCCAAATGCTGCTGCTAATGAGCTCAACAATATTTAGAATTTACCAGAATGAGGCTCTGAATTTGATGACGATTTCATAGAAATAATTTTAATCAACATCTGACGACACCTTATATTTTAACGATCACAACACTAATTTAAGTTCCATATTTGAACTTTTGACTTCTAATTACTCGTGATGAACTTCCAAGGGCCGTCTCTTGGGAATTTCCTTTCCGTCTCTAAAATTCTTCAGAGCCTTTGGAGAAAGTAAATTCTGGCTTAGAGCTAAAAGGGCCAACGTTGGGTATTTTTACTGTGTGTGCGTATGTGCATTCAAACGTCTTGGATTGAGTGCTCTGACAGTTATTCAATTATTAGCTTGTAACTCTTGTCCCAATGGACTAACAGCTAGTGTCGTCGTATATTACGCAAATTTCTCATAAGCGGTTATATTTTAGGCAAATTTCTCATTTCTCTGACCAATGTTGATGTGATTGAAAATTTCTATAGGTATTGGTCAATTTCTTTTCAAAAATGTGCGCATAGAGCAGCTTGAAATTAATAGTTTTAGTTCTCGTGGTCCTTTACATGCTTATCCATGCAATTCTCCCCGTTGGAAAAAGAGTGAACTCAGCCACAATTCCTCACTCTACGAACGCAGGTGTCGGAAATGGGTACCAGCTCGACCGTGAGTAACCATCGTTGCACCCTTATGTTTAATGACAAGGCATTTGAAAAACCAACGCACAAGAAGATATGTATCTGACTTGATGTATCTGACTTTATATATCCCTTTTACTCCACAACTAATCATGTGGGAAGAGCAATTCATGTAAAGTCCACTGGGCTGTGGGAACTCTGGCAGTCGACTTTTAACCTGAATTCCATTTCACATCTTTTTTCCGCAAATATTTCCTTTGGTTACAAATTTAATAAAATTTTCATTTCATGTTAGTGTTGATCAGTAAACTTGCGAAAAGGCTGGAACTTGAAGCGAATGCACACTAAATGAACGTTTGATCATTAAGCACAAATAATTCATTAGTCAAGTCGTTTGTCTCCGGACTTTGTAAAGTTGCGTTATAGAATTATTTTAGTTACTAGAAAAATTCAAAAAACATCCAGCGTAGAAAATCAAGTCTTAGTTGAACGAGAAGTTAATTTTTATCATCATGTGCAAACGTTTCACATTGTCATGCTGGTTGAATTCGAGACAGTTAAATTACCAAGCTCGGGTTTGATGTAAGCTTATGAATGAGAGCTCTCAAGATTGAGCTTAGGCCACAATACGCAAAAGAAAATTTATCACAGTTTTAATTATAGAGATGATTCTTTGTCGTTGAATACAGACAGAGAAAGTATTAACATTAATCGAGGGAAGGTGCCGCTATTAAATTGTGTCTTGCCTCAAATTGAGGTCGTAAGCAAACTGCAAGTAAATTATTGCATTTGAAATTGACTGTGAATAAACAAGATAGACTGGATAGATGACGCTAGACACCTTGACGGTCTGCTTCAAAGCCAGAAAATCTAAAACAGATTTTTAGGTGCACTCATTTCGTCTGAAGTTGCTGAATGAATCATAAATCCTTGTGCTTGTTTCACTAAAAAAAATCAAACGATGTAGGTTTTTACTCGTCTTTCAAACCTTAAAAAAGGTTTAATAATTTCATCTCTCTGTGTTGACTTGGTACACTGTGAGCAAGATTAATTTGGTTTGCTGTAGTTGATCAAAGACAGCAATAAATTTTCCACTACTTAACGCTGACACGTTGATTAGAACGGTTTACCGAACTGTAATTTAAATATAATTTTTTTTTTTTATGCTGCTGCGTAAGTTTTTATACTGCTTGGTGTCGTGGTTGTCCTTTGACTGTCAAATCATCATTCAAACTTTGCTCGAGGTCTATAAATCAGTGATACACAGATAGCTGTAATATACACTAACCAATCTTCTAATTTCAATAAATTTCAAAATAAAACGTGACTATTTAATTGGTCGGTTATTTGATTTTCACCCTAAAATTCTTCATGTTGATCAATTGTAGTGTATTAGGAGAAAGTTTTATCACGTTCCATCAAGTTAACTCTGCCTAATTATTGTGTTTGGAGAATAACGTGTCGAAGAGGGATTTCAATTCCCAGGAAAGAGATAGAGTGGAAATTAGGAAAAAAGGCTTACAAAAAAGTTGAAGATAGGACACAAAATGAAATTTCTTCTGTTCAATTACTGATAAACATGAACGTAATCAAGCCAAACTGAATGATCTCAATCTCATCATTCAAAGGAAACACGCAAATTTTTGTGATATTGCATAGAAATGCAATAGATAAATTCACATCCGATTCAAACAGTAAAAAAATACCACTAACGTGAAATGTAAAGGCACAAAATGACGTGGCAACCTCAAGAAAAAAAAATCCAAACAAGTGGCAAGAAATTAGATGCGTTCGGGGACACTGAATATCTAATCAGTACGCCAAAAAATGATATACACATTACACAAGTAAAGAGCCGCATGAGAAATTAAAAAAAACACACTGAACGAAAAACTGACCATGCCGTTCCTGCTTAGGTTCATGCAACGAAAGTTGAATCAAGATTTATCTGAGTTTTATGAGTACATAAATTCGCTATAATGTATAACAATTACTTCATTACATTACTTCATTACTTTAAAAAAATATTTTTTTAAAATATTTGAGTGATTTTAACGATTTCCAATATTTAAAAATCTTACAAGGAAAGGTTTGAAATGGATTTTTTCTTTATTTATGCACAAATACTTTAAGAATCAAACGAATATGATGGTATGCTTTATCTAGGAGATGGCAGTGTGTTTTAGCGCTTGAGTCGTAATGGCATTGCGCTGTTCAGATTCCACTACAGTTGTGTCGAATGTCTGTTACCGTCAATGCGCGTTTGGAGTGCATTCTTCTCTTGGGAGCCGTAACTGCTGGTTGCTACGTGAGCAGTGAGCGGGAAGCATGCAGAAGCCTGTTGTAAGTATTTTTTATGTTCTCTGGCTTGCAACTACGATTTTATATCTGGTCTTTCTTTCTCTGCGCGCATTGTTTCCCCGAATGCCTTACTCAGTATACGATTTCCCTCGCGGGATGTTTTTATTCTGCTGATCTACGTTCTTTAATTTTTTACTTCCCTGAAATGCTAACTCTGATTTTTAAAATGTAGCTGTTGAAGCTTTGATTTTAAATTATTATTGCTTCACTGTTTCTGAAATTTTACTCGCAAAACATGTTGAGTCAATTTTTCCTCTGGATCGAAAACCCACGTGTCTTCCTACTAATTATGTATTGTTTAAAACGCATAAAAAGTACCAATGTTTTTTCGTGTTCTTTCATGGTGAAAGAGAAAATAGTCCTTAGTTTATATTAATCTGGAAACAGCTAACTGTTGAAGGCGGAAGAATATTGTCCGTACTTCGAATTCTTATCGCAATGGTTTTCACTGAAGTTATTGCAAATGGCTCTACGACGATCTTCGATTTGAAGATTTGTGTCCGTGTAACCGAACACGATAATTAATGTGTCTAGATATAAGTCTCAAATCTGTTTATTCTCCGTTTATAAGTCTCTGAGATGCTCAGCGGGGATAGGCCTTCCTGTTGCATTTGAAGAGCATTAGTACTTTCAGTATCATTATCATTTCTTGAAACCCTCTCAATCCGGAAGTATTTTTCAAGAACTCACAGTAAAACCACAAGCGTTTATGACGGAAGCCAAATTTGTGCTTTGTTTCAAATTTTTAAATTTCAATTTTCTTTTAGAATTTTCTGGCGAGAAATTCTGCGTCTGGCTTACCCCATCTCGTGAACAGTCATTTGTGAGGGTTGATCAGTCAATCTTATTTTGAAATTGCCTTTCATTTTGACATGATTATTCTCAATTGCTCATAGAGCAGCCAATAGATTATAGAATAACAATTTCATAAGCTTTATTGAAGTTTTGCAATTTAGAAAAATAAAACTGTGAAGTTAGTCACTTTTGAAAAATTCATTGTTCATAACTTTCTCGCAGTTACAGTAAGTTAATGAAGCAGTCTCTGAACCTTTATAAAAATGAACTTTTCGACCTCGACAGTCATCTTCAGCTTTTGAAACAATGTGAAGTCGTACTTCACAATTTGTTAAGACAGAAAAAGAATATAATGAAGATTTGAGCAGCCCTCTTATTTTCCTCAGATAGAACTCAATGAAATGAGCCTGTAGTGGACTGTCTCTAGGCTCGTCCTATAGCTAGGTTGACGTAAGAGCGGTGCTTGGTTGAACGTCTGCTGAATTTTACGAATTGAAGTGAGAGCGTTCAGCTGTCTGCCTGCGTCCTCAGGAGCCGTCAGGCAGGAACGCCGCAGCTATGCGGCCCGACTGTGGTCGGCATTTCCTCATCATCATTCTGGCAGCAGTTCCATTTCATGACAGCTAGACACTAGATGTCAAACTGGTAAACTTGCACGTGTTTCAGTTTTATGTTATAAACACGTACATTACGGCGAGTAAATATTGCAGGAAAGTTTGTCAATAATATCGTTGCTCTCACGATCGTTTGACTGACCACCAACAAATTGACTGAAGCTATGACCCTCCCGCATTAGGAAAAATTAGTTTTTATTCATATTCATAACTGTTCAGAGTTTTGCAATTTTGTCAGAGTGGTTCAGATGTTGACATAGATCGATGCATAAAATGTTTTTTGTCTTTTGAAGGATTTTCTGCCATTTTTTACCGAGGCTTTCAAAACTACGTTTGCGTCAGAAAATTACTTTTTGTGTGAAAAATCAGAGGTATGTGAGTGATTTTATGTTTCCGTGAAACTTTCATAGCTTTCTGGTGAGGATGATTATGTGCAAGCATTACACAGTTAAATATTGAACTGAGGGAACCGACACTATTGTGGTCACTCTTTGGTTGACGGACAACAGTTTGGCTTCTGTAGGAATTCACAATTAATTGTATTGGATTTATTTATGATAAATTCTCCAAATCAATCATTTTTTCCCGTAATAGATAGTCCTGTTGATTTGGAGAATTTCTCATATATAAATCCAAACTACAAACAAACTACATGATTATTGCAGAGATTTTTTCTCGTTTCTGACATTCAGTAATTGCATCAGGATTGTGTGAGATTTTCTTGAAATACCTGTTATATGCGCTCCCAAGCTTCGTTTCAGACTAATTTGGGTCATTGATATTCAAAACTCTCCCTTTTCCATCCTGCGACAAATTAACGCGTTAATTAGTGCCCATTCTGAAGCGTTCAACACCTACTTGCTCCACTTTGTATAATCAATTTACCATCTTTGAAAGCATTAATTCAATTGCTAATTAATCTTCAAGCCTTAGCTAGATCCTCACTGCTTTTTAAAAAGGAAAGTGAATTAAAAACTTCAATTCGTCTAACCGTCTTAAATATTTGTTTAGCAGCACAGAGGTTAAATCAAGATTTGAAAGCGCTAGCCGCAAGTTGAGCGAGTTATTCTTCCCACTAAGTGCATTGATTTTTTTCGTGTTCTCAAAAAAGTTTTATAAACAGGGAGTCTTGGCTTGAACTCCTAGTGATATTTGCTTCTAAATTTCATCTGTGTTCATGTAGCTACACTTCAGGGCACCTTTGTTCTTCAGGAGAGAACATGTAAAGTTCCTGAGTTATTTTGGCGATCCATGGCTTTTGAGTAAAATTATCCGAATGCCAAAGTTGCAGCTTGAAATTTAGACGCAACTGTTTGACGACATGTTGAGGAATTCCTAAAAAACAGAAATTTAAAGATATATTCCAATAATTTTTTAATTCACCCAGAGCCGGATGAAATACCCCCATAGTTATCGGAAATGAAATACTTGAAATTTCATCTACGAAGGTTACTGAATTTCCTTGATCTTTCAAATGACTAAGAATAAGTAATGAATATCTTGAGCGAAATCATTTCCTGTAAACGAATTAAACACACAAATGAAGACATTAAGCATGCCTTTTAATAAGAGTAACAGCAATTATTTCGTATGTTCATTTCTGGCCTCGTTTCTAAAGATCATTCAAAAATGAAGCCAATGTGTACGATCTTTGATCGTAAAATATTTTCGCAACTTAATATTACGAATCGTTTTATTTTGGGCTTCACGCCAAATGAAAATGAGTTCCCTTCAAAATACAGTGAATTTGGCAAGCTCAGTCTCTTTCAGGATCAACAATACATGGACATTTGTACAGTATTTGTAGAACTCTATTGTTGATGAGATTTGAAAATTTCGAGCTTCTGCTCAGGCTAAAGAGTGCATGTAGTTCAAGGAAAATATATCTACCAGACCATTTAAGCAGAAAGAGAAAAATTTACGTCAACCAGAAAATCAACCAAAATAGGAAATGTATGGGACGAAAGTATTTGGCCAACTCTAAAACTCTAAAAACAAATTTTTGGTATTAAATGGCTTGATACATATTTGTAATAACAGCTGGGAACAAACTTAGAAAAAAAATTTGAGTAAAATATTCTGTCAAATAAATTATCTCTGAATTACCTGTCCTCTTCCCTACTGAATCAGAGCCCAAAATTCGGAAACTGTTTCAAAAGTAAAGTTGTGGAAGTACTCATGTTCCTGCATTGGGCACGGGCAGTCCCGCGTGTACCTCGTGTTATTGTTTGACGCCGCACAAAAATTTCAAAAACAAATTGAAGACCGTGAAGAAACTTCCGAGAGAATTTTCAGTGGCTTGCTCTTGCCGCTCTTTTGACAGAGTGAGATGCACGCACAAACAATTTGTACAACAAAATGAGGTGCTCGTGCTAACCATATCACTTTACCGTTGCTGGTAGGGATTTTATGACTCCAAATTGTGCTCTGAACGGAACATCCTGCCATCTTTAAAATTTGGTATAGACTATTTAGTAGAGATATATTTGAGAGTGCTCTGCAAAATTGGCTCACGGCCATAAAGATTGCAGTAAATATGAGTGATGCAATATAATGTGGTGGGAAATCACATGAGCATTTTTAAATATCTCCAAACGTATTGTTAAATGTCGTATACGAGTATAATGCGTTACAGAACTATTCTTCGGAATATTTCAAACTGAACATGCCTAAATTCATAGCTGCGGGCCTTAACTGTACTTTAAATTATTCAAAGCGTCTTAAAATAACAATCTCTCTAATACATAAACTAGAATTTGCGTACACTGAAGTGCTATGAAATTGCATATTATGCTCATAAATGATTCGCTGTTGGATGTGGCGATTCTGCATTTGAAAGCACGGTGATTGGCATGAAGTGTTTTGTAGAATAAGTGCCTGCTGAAGCAGATCACTGCATTTCTGCCTTTCAACAGACACATCGGATCCTGATTTGTTGTCAACAAGACCATCCCTCAAAGCAGTTGCATCCCACGGCCACACTGACAGCTTTATTTCCTTCCCGTATGTAAAGCTGATACAAGGGGGACTCTTCCATGAAGGATGAGGCTCGTATGCTCTTCTTATTGGAAAACCTTCAATGGGAATCGGCCGCCCAGAGTTGCAAAGCCGGCATTGTTGCGCATCGATTTCAGCTTACTACATCGCAGCTGTAAAAGTCTGTTGAACAATGCTTTCGTACTTTCGGTGTGTCTTTGACTATACTTTGATGTTCACAATATGAAAGCCGTCCATTTTTAGGTATCTCTTATGAATAACATTTTAAAAAAATGCGGAAAGCTTCTTTGAAAAACTCTTTTATTACTTTCATTTTATCCTTCTTTTATCCCTCGTCTTTCCAGAGTTTATCGTGTGAGCGGAGGTGCGAAAACTGCAATTTCTTTGTCACTTTACGTTGCAGAGATTTTATTTTTTTGGCACTTTCTCAGGAAATTTGCCATCCGTGGAGTTGAGCTGTTTTTGAATTTGTATCCTTGGGGGCGCACTGTAAATATTGAATCCTTTTAAGACCTACCAAATGATTTTTTAAGCATCTATGTCTCTTTTCTCTCTTTCCCCTATGTTGGCCACTGGAAAAACTCACAGCTCTCGCTATTTGAATCATAAATTTCGAACTGCTATATTTTCACACGACATTACTAAGAGCAAAAAGCAATCAGCTTTCGTCGTCTAATCTCTGGATGTGATTACTTCTCATGGTTCGCCAAGAAATCCATTTTTGTTTATGACACTGAAATTTTCTGCCGCTGATTTTGACCATCGCATTTGATCTGAGTAAATTCGATCGACTGTAAATTATCGTATCATTGTTATATATTATCACATCATTGTTATAAGTTATCGTATCATTGTTATAAATTATCATTTCATCGTTATGGTAAAAGAAGAGTCTCGTGAACACGTTTTCACAACTGTAACAGGTATCGTAGATTACCATGCACGAGAAAAATCGCGCCAATTCGTCTTCACTTTTCGCTATTGAAACTGAGTTTAACTTTCACCAAAAAATTGAAGATCTTAACCCTAAAAAGTTAACGTGGGGGATTTTCTCCCTAGTGTATTTGGGGATGATGCAATTCATCCACGAGGGTTACCATTCTAGGGTTAATCTGTTTAGCCTTCGTATTGCTGTATTGTGGAGGACAGAGCGTCGCTACATCGACTCGTCTTTCGTCGCGTCAGCCTGAATTTGACAGAACGTATGCGCTTGCGTATTGCTTGGTTCGAGTGTATTGCCCCATCTGTCACTCATGAGAATTTCTGTGACTGAGTGAGCTCGTGCATGCTGCACCCAAGTCGTGGCCGTGGCTGTGCACACAATGATGGCTGCGATGCATCAACTGGCAGTCACAACGTGAGGAAAATTTCCGTAAACACGAAATGTGCGACCAGAAGTCGTAGGGCTTTGTTTTGGTATGAAGTGTCATTTTACTTTCTGGAGAGGAAAATGTAGGTATAAATTGTACTGTGAAATACGTGATAGATCTTGTGCATGTGATGTAAGTTGAAATAGGATAGATTTACTCAGAGATTAGTCCAGGTATGGTTGTTGAACACTAACATACTCTCTTGCGATTTCGAGAAAATAACTTTGAAAATTTTGCTGTTATTTATCCAGTTACACTACTAAAAACCCCATGCATAACAGCTACTGGTATACTCTGTTTCAATGTGTGTTCGTTTCGTAGGTATTTTCTGTAAATACATGTTTAAGATGTAACTTAAATGATTTTGGACTTTGAAAGCGTTTAAAATTTTGAGAAGGGTAATTTTACAAGGCTAGAATTGTAGCTGAGGGGCTGTGACTTGAGGTGACTGAGACGTGAGAGACAACAAAATTCAAGTTAATCTATGAGTTACGCCACATCGAACATGCACCAGAAGTGAGGGCCAGTAATGTTATTTCTGTGTTTGAAACAACAGCTTGTACAATTTAAATCCTAAATCCTCTTCGAAAATTTTCATCGCATTCATTTAAACCTCATAGCAAGCAGTGGGTATATAAGTCTGGAAAACGAATTGGCGGGATTTATTCATAGACATGGAAGTATTTATGAATGCGTAGCTGCGAAAACATTTTGACAGTTTATGAAAATAAAGGTTGACAATTAGCCGAACCGAAACACAATTTATCCGCAAATTTTTCGTTGGAAATTAATTAATTTGATCACTTGAACAACGTAAGCGTAAAGGTAAATGAGGTGTCTTGTATTTCATCTACCCTGCAACGTGCTTGTGTTGTGGCTTGGATTCTAATAACAGCAAGTATAAAAAGTAATTATACAGTACCTCAAACATTATGATGTTGATTTAAGAGGAGGGCGGCTTCGTCTAGACGAGCGGAACTGTGTGGAAAAAATTAGAGGGCTGACTTGTTGGTTAAACGAGTTGAAGATTGAGAGCCGATAAGTCGAAATATCTGCAGCCGTTGCAGTATTAAACTGAAAATGTCTACTCTACCTTTCGATATCCGTTGTGCGATCCATAGAAAAAGAACAATGACGGTGCAGTTCATGAAATAAGCGTCTGCATTTACCAGCTGCATTATATTTACCAGCTATCAATACTTTAGGACCAACAATTGCACTGGTATTCCTGCGGATGTCCTAGTTTTTTAGAAAAATCGTTTGAGTTAGCTACAATTTTCATGAGTGTCTTTTTCACTTTCTATTCATCGTCGTCGTCACAGATTCTCTTCACCTACTTTGACCAAGAGATCTTTCTTTAGAAATGGGGAGAGGGTTACTCTCGCTATGCTCCAAACGGCATTGCTGAATCGTTTTTCCACAAAGTGTTCTTTCGTTCAGCGCAAAATATTTCGCCATTTTTGGCACTCTGTGGAACGAGGTTCTGTTTCTGGCGAGTGTTTGGAATGTTGGCTGTGTGTTGTGTGTGGGCACACGCTGCATCAGTGCGTTACTGAGAGGCGCCTTGCAGAGCAAACACGCCGCTGTCGGGCCGTGCCTGCATTGAAATGCCTCATTTCTGGGACGATGCTGCGTGACTTGAAGCCTTACTTTGCACTTCCGACTTCTTCTGGATCTCTGATTTCTCTTTTTAATTATTTATTTCATTTCAGACTCATGTTTTATGCCCCTATTTTTTTCCTCATCTCTTGTTGATTTTATTTCAGCGTCTTTTTTTCTGGTTCTAATTATTTATTATTCTTATTATCTTGTTTTTTATTATAACTTGTGTCTTGTTTTCGTGCTCTCGTAACTATCATTACCAATGAATCAGCGTCTAGCATGCGGAGTATTGGCAGGAGACTAACCTAGAGATCTTGGCATCCCTGCCACCAAATAACGCAAGAGTGGCCAACAAATCGAGAAAAAGCGTTAAGAATGCGTGCAAAATTCTCGGCTTCACAGCAAGAAATTCAGTTTCAAGGTTGAAGAAATCCTACCACTCCTCTATAAGGCATTAGTCCCACCTCTTCTAGAAAACGCAGTGCAACCCTTGTATCCTACCCTAAGGAGAGATATCAACAAAGTGGGAAGAATTCAGCGTAAAGCAATGAAAATGGCTTTAGAACTCAATAGCCTCAGCCATGAGCGACGTCTCCGACTGATTAAATTAATTTCCCTAGAACAGAGAAAATTAAGGGGTCAAAAAATAAACCACTAGAATACCTCAACAGTTTCAATGATATAACCTAAGAAGGGCTTTTCAACTCTGAAGAAAATGTCCGAACCAGGAAAAACGGCCAGAAATTAGTGAGAAAAATTTCAAAACATCACAGGTCGTTAATATTTTTTTCTTTAAATTGTTTGAATCCGGAACCAGCTCCCAGATGATGTCGTCTCTGCTAGTTAGATGAATTCGTTTAAAAATCGTCGTGACCATTACTGCATGGGTTGGCCATCCCGACAGCGTTCTGAAGTACGAAGGTTTCCAAAATTTAAGGAAGAAATGAAGATAAAAAATATTTGCATTATTCAGTAGGGTAGCTACAAAAACTTCGTTTCTGTATCCAATAAATATACATACGATACCACTGAAATGCCTTGTAGAATGGCAGCAACATGACCTGAAAACTTTCTCAACGTCTTTTACGTTTCATAATTCGCTTACTGGGGTTGTATTAAACTTTCAATGCATGGGAAGATCTACATTTTCCCCCTGTTACGGCAAGGAATGTCAATGATGCATGCGTGTCATTACAAACTTAAAGTTAAAAAAGATGGCCATACAAAAACGTGGAAAAAGAATCCGTATACCGTATCGCCTAGACAAGGAAGCTTAGCTCTGGGATTTCTAAGAAGAATTTGGCTAACAAGAATAATATTCTGAATTGAGAAGTGCAATAACTTCCAGTCGTAGCAGTATTAGGCCGAAAAATAGCATCCTGCTCTGCCAGCAAACGTAGCTGTAAGAACGTACCAATGGTGACTACGAAAATGCCTGAAAATTCTCCTCCCACTTGCTGCCAAGAAACCCTTGTTCGCCGAGGTCATGAAAAAGAAACGACTTGATCTCTACTGTATAGGAAATGTAGGGATTGGATAACAGAGGTATGGCTGGAGGTGGTGTTCTGCCACAAAAGCACGTTTGCTAGCAATGTTTCCGAGATCGTTCGTCGTCCCAGTGATGTGTCCAATTACAACAGGCAGAACCTGATAAAAAGCACCGGATCACCCATACAGTGTTATTGTGCGTGATGCCTTAAGTAGTATCAATAGCACGAGAAAATGTAACCTAAATATAGGGCCAGGTCTACTTTTTTTCTGCTGAAAGCCAATGCAAATAGCTGGAATTCCTTTAGATTACCCGTCACTGTACGGTTTGGTTGAAATATAGACCGATAAGCACCGTATATAAACGTCTCTGCAAAAGTTCATCGTACTAATGATGCCAGGCGATGTCTGAACTACAACATGCTGTCAATGTAGCTTTCATGGAATGAGCTGCTGTTTTTCGATGTACTGGGCTCCGAAATAACTCCGAACGTACGATTCTCGATCTGCCACAGCGTTGTTTATCTGTTGTGGAACCGGATTCTTTGAATTCATCTGTTCTCTTTGATCATTTTGAAACATTTCTGCAACGTGTTGGGATAGTTGTTGGATTCGATGCAACTCTTCAATGAGTTTTGAAATTAATCTACCATTTAAAATCATCTCGAGCTCGTTACGCTTCATAGTTTTCATGGTGTGGATTTTCAAGAAGGGTGCGCTACATAAAGCTACCCAGTATTTTACTATCCAAACCTGCAAGAATAAAAACATTCACCCCTTCCGTTATCGATTTGATGCGTTACAATCAAAATTGAAACAACTCAAATCAGTGACTTGTGAAATACCTCTTGGGTCGCTCACACAATATCGTATTCCATGATCCGGTGAACTGTCGAATGTACAAACTATCCTGTTTATCAAATTAACAAGCTGACATCTATTTACAAACAGAATTTAATTCACAATCGTTCTTACAGTGACTTAGTATCTAGTTTACTAGTATCCTTTTGATGGGGAAATCTAGAATTCGATCGAGTCTGACGTTTTCTGGAGTTCCTTCCTGCAATTAAGTGAAGGCTTCAGAGAAGATATTTAATCCATATAAGGGGGATGGTCAGTGGAGTAAGAATGCTGTGAAGTTTATTCTTGCCCGGCAGGAGGACGCAAGTCTACTCGGATTTATTCATTTATTGGACTAAAGAGTTCACTCGGGATCATGTTTGCTCCGACGCACAATTCGTGCTACGTTATCTCTGATTTTTAAACCTAATTGCTCTCGTTATGATTTTAGACATACCAACAGAACTTAAGAAGTGCAGTATTAACATTATATGCTCTATTATGATATTTTCTCAATGAGAAGCCTAATGTTTCCAGATTAATTGATGGGCAAGAGCGTACTTGCAAGTCCTGTAACATTTGCGAAATTTTACAAAGTTTCCCATAGTTGTGCATAGATTCCTTATTCTCTTAGCTCCATGCTAAATTATGCTTTACTTTCTTCGAGTCATCTTGTCGGGGTTAGGGAGGCTTAAACTTACTTATGTAATCTAATCGTTGCTCATAGTAATACAATTACTCGCTGGAAAATCTAGTATTTAAGTTTTGAATGATTGTGCTCGTGTGCACAGGGTTGGAACATCGTTACTTTTAAAAGCAACTGAATAAGATGGTGAATTAGTAACACTTAGTTGATGTAGTAAAGTCCGTATCTTAATTCCCTATCTTTTTATTTAAAATGTATAAGCTGCAAAAATAATGTACTCATTGCCGTTAATTTTATTTTTATTTGAAAAATAAAAATTGTGCGGTAAGCTACAGCTATAAAAATACAGTCATCAATTACAAGTTACAAAGCAACAATTACAAGTTATTTTACGTTGTGCAATGAACAGGACTCTTCAGAGGCATGATTTTGCTTACGTTCCGCATGTGGTCTTTCTTCTTTTCTGCGACGCCATCAGTTTCAGAGCCAATTGTATCATTGCAGTACGGAATATAAATTATTTCTAAATTTTCACCTTAAGGAGATGGCGAACTTATTTAAAGATTGCTGATTTTTCTTTATTACTTCTCAATCGGCCTACCTATCGCGAATTTCCAAATTGTATATTTATGTCTCAGTGATTGCAGTTCATATCTAGAAACTATATTCTTTAGTAGAAAAGCAGTTTAGAAATTTTTAATTTTTACTAGGTGAAATTTCACTGAGTTTCTGCAGTTGCTTGAAGTTGACGCGTTTTATTTTCAACGAGTCACATTTTGTTTCTCCTCATCGTTTTTTTGAAGATTTGATATAACGAATGTCATGTTTTTGGTTTTTTACGCACAATGTTTAGACTGATACAGGTATTATATTCGATTTATTTTCTATAATCACATACATATAATAATTTGACGGTATTTTTTTGCGTTATAACCGATCAATGAATTTGAAGAATTCAATTTCTGGCTAAATTTTAGTGTAAATACCGTCACGGGACGCTAGTGTAAATACCGTCACGGGACGCTAGTGTAAATACCGTCACGGGACGCTAGTGTAAATACCGTCACGGGACGCTAGTGTAAATACCGTCACGGGACGCTAGTGTAAATACCGTCGCGGGACGCTAGTGTAAATACCGTCACGGGACGCTAGTGTAAATACCGTCACGGGACGCTAATATGAAAATATTGTGATATTTCTTGAAAGGGATTTTCGAATAATCCAAAAAAATGCAAAATCGTTGCGCGTTAAATCTCTGACAAAACTCAGTGGGTTAATATTCAATGGAATCGAATAAACGAATCGAGAGGCGAGGGAATGACCAGATGAAACCGATCGATCAAGGGGTAGAACTAAAAGAAATACTACCGCACCTAATGTTAATAATGTTGATCCAGAACTGAACATATTCATGAGAGTATTCAATGTTTTCGTGATAATTTTTGAAGAGACCATCATTACCAATTTCGATTTGGATTTCTGACCAGATTAACGACAGTAAAATTTGTTGAAAGTTGTTTTCCTCAATGTTCTGCGGCACTATATGGACATTCCAGCAATAGTTTAATCGAGAAATTCTTTAGAAAGAGATGTACACGAGTACGCAAATATGTCGGGCTATGGAAATGGGAAAGATTTTCGCGAATGATTTTTAAACCAATTCAACAGTTCGGCAAAAATTGATTGAACATAGAAGCGGAAGATTTGAAATCAACTTGGACGTATTTACATTAATACATTGCGCAGGTGGTTGGCTGATATTTGTCAGGAATGCCCCCAGTTATAAGTTGTCTGAAGCATTAATTCATAAAATAGACGCCATTTAGTGGTGTATGTCTGGGACCTCAACCTCCGTTAAAATGAAATCATCATGAAAAAGATTGACTGGGCATGAGAAAGCGACAAAGCTGAATTCGATCGAAGTTTTCTTCCACACATTACTACACAGCCATCCTCGATTAGTTCATTGCACAAAGCGAACGTTATCTTGAGGAAGAGAAACCGCGATGACTCTATCCTGTTTGTACTGTAATTAAGCTAAGGCGTCAACTCGTAGGTGATCTATGATAGGGAGAGAATAATTTGTTCGTTCAAAGCTAATCTAAATAGGAACTGACATTTATTCATGGTTGCACATTATAGTAAGCTAACAAATGATCCAGTTGAAACGATGATGTGAAATTTACAATTGACTGACTTATACGAAAAGTAGTTTATTCTTCTTACATGAAACTAGTTTAAAATTTCTTGGATACCTTCAAAAGAATGCACTATGTAGCAAACAACGGATATACCGAGGAATATTTTAACAGAGACACGCGTCCACAAACACAGCATATCACCATGTTTTATTTCTTTTTAAGATTTTATTAATACTTTTGATGTCATGCCTTACTCATATTGTGTCGGCTAATGAAGCATTTGTTAGAACTGCAATTATATCATGCACTGCTACTGCATAGAAATATCGTACATAAAACTTTAGAACATAATTTTGTCAACCCCTACGCACAATATGCCCGAATTCAGTAGTATTTGAAATTTTAGTTTACGTTTTCACACGTCGGCTCATTAAAATTACCGGTAAATCAGAAAGACAGGCACCGTTCACAAAGTTCTAACTTCTCGTTTGTTCTTTTCACTTATGCATTTCTATACAGGTCTCGAATTTTACAAATGTTAGCAGCATTCGAGTTAGTGCACTGGTAGATGTGTGAAAATAACTTGTAAAACTCACAGTACTTCACATGGCAGAACCTATGCGCTACGTGTGTGTATTATGTTTAACTTACTTACACCGTCATATATCCTCTTCTTCGAAGCAAATAACTAGAGGAAATACTTGCATAGTAAATTCCCATCTATTTAAAGATTAAGTTTTACGGGAAGGCTATACTTTATGGTTTCCTGTCATCTGTTCTTGAGAGGCGTCCGTGCTGTAGGTCATTAGGTTGACCTATCTACAATTAGGTAGGTCATGTACTACAAGAAGATAGATCAAAATTATGCTCACTCGTAGCGGCCGTCTCGTATTTGGAAATGAGTTTTTTTCCAAAGTACTTCTAGAGATCTTGCACAATCTTGAAAAACGTTGCTGATGGTAGTCACGCAAAATATTGATGTTCTTCAATTACCGGTAATTTATTCATCTTCTGATTACAGAGAAAATTGGGCAGAGAAACATGTTTTGCTTGCTGTTTCGTATTTGCTCTCATAATAAAACCATAGCTTTAAATCATTAGATACAGTAGATCTTGTACAATGAACTCTCTGATACTTTCTCTTCCGTCTTGAGCTTTTGTGTTTTAGAGCCTGATAATTATCGCATATAATAGGCATACGAATGCTAGGAAAATAGTTAGTTATTAGTATCACAATCTGCGTAGAAAATTGCCTAACATTTGTGCCTTTTCTGCAATGCATGCGCCTGCTTATTTCTTTTCAAATAAAAATAATTTTTCTAGAGATTTGCTCATACTGAGTGTCAAAATAGTTTCTAACTTCCTAAAAATGTTTCAAACTAAATTGCGTGAATAGAATTTCACCTTGCCAATGCATCAAACAAACGAAATTCTAAGAAGAAAATCTTCAATAATTAACAGGCTGAAAAATTATATTAAATATGCCTCACAATTCACGTGCCTTGACTTTCGTAAAAATCATTTACAAATTGCGGTTAAATTGCTATAAAATGTTTCTTGAATGCTCATGGTTTCTTGAATATTGATGGTCATAATGGTTTCTTAAATGTGATTAACAATCCAAAATTTTGGCATTATTCTAAATTAGCACATTGACTAGTTAAATAACTTCTAAATTCTTTAAGTTTTTCAAAAAATCCGTGATTATGTTGATGCTGAAGTTACCTTCAGAACAAATTACTCAAATTACTGCACAGCAAGAATGTTCAATAGAGATGTGGTAATTCAGTAGTAACAGCTGCCCGCTTTGAATGACATGGAAAAAACTTCCAATTTTTATACGCATTCGTTAACGATTTACTGTTACTCGAGTGCAAGAAAGCCATTACATGAAGTTTTTCGGCCGTGATCTTCGCAGGCGAGGAGCTCTAATCTGAGAGCAGCGGGGAGCGTGGCCTGTATTCAGGGAACGCACGGTAGCGTCATGTTCTCAACGAAAATATTAGACGGCGAATGAAAAAGAAATGATGACGTTCAGCTATGTGCATTTGGAGTGTGGTAACGATTTTTATTCATAGAGTAGTTAGTTAAACATCTTGATGGATTGCATTTGTCTACAATAAAAGAATTAGGAAACATAATAAAGAACTGTAAATGAACAATCATTTCAAAAATTTAATGAGAAATTAGTGTAGTGACAAGGCATTACCCTCAATACATCCCAGCCGTGCCGCAACAGAAATTCTTTTTATGATATGTGGAATGTGTCGTTTGACAGCTTTTCAGTCATTATTTGAGCATTTACTGATGACAGTATTCGGTTTTTTAAATTGGTTGTTAACTTTTGCTTCCTGAATCGTCTTAAAGTTTCACACAATACTCTAAACATCTTTTGAAATACTTGAGAACAATGAATTGGTAGCTGAACTTTCAGCAATACTTATTGTTGCTTGAATAGTTGACAAGCGACAAGTGCGCTGTGCAACTGCGACTGCAGTTTCTGAAGGCAGATATGCACTCCACTTGGTGAAGCACGCAAATCGATCTTCAAGCATTTCGATGGTCATTTACTTGCTTGCAAGAAATGTTAGTGTTGCTTCGGAATAGTGAGACATGCGTTGACCGCACTCTTTGCTGTACGCAGACTCGCAGTATACTGCTACTACTCCTCGCTTGTCCTGCGCATTGGAAAACGAAGCGTGAAGGATGAGTTGAAGGTTTCATGGGCTTCGCACTCTGAATGAAGGTTTCTGTAACCGGTCACCTATCATGATCTAGAGGAAACAGCAGTGCACGCAGGCAGCATTGTGGATGTAATAATTATAGTTCGTCAATAAAATGAACTCGTACTTCAATTTAGCCAAGGTCCAACGTGGAGTGTCTTTTCGCAGTTTGACAAGGCCAAATTAGTTCAAAAGTTAAAATGAAAGTTTGATAAGTTTAAACATGTTGAATTGCGAAGTTATCTGTTTCCCCTGTCATATTAGAGAATTCATAAGGATATGTCGGAGAGGTTTGTTGAAATTATTTGTGTCCTCCTAAATTCTCAAGTTTCGCGCATCGGTCCTTTGTTTCACGTTTTCGCTGCTTCAGACCCAACCCGAGGAGCTACAACACCCAACAAACGTGCAACACGTGTGTAAAACTTTGAAAATAAAAGAGGACAAGGGACGAAAATGATCGTCTTACCCATGCAATCAGCCTTGCCCACACAATCCAAAATCTACCCCTGACTGCTCAAATTACTTCAAAATTCTATCAGTTTTCTGAAAAATCCCTGGTTATCGTCAGTACAAAATACTCATATTACTGTACAGCTATTCTATTGTGTTCAGTGCAGATGTGGTAATTCAGTACTTAAGGCTGCCCAGCAATTAGTCACTGACTAATTTCAAAATAAAAATTAAGTGATGCTCTATTTTAAATCACATTTCAAGCTTGAATTTGAAAGTGTAAAGAGTCATTCTGGCCTAATTGTAGGCGAAATTAATGACAGAAATACGCACGCGTTTTGAAACAGCTCCCGACACTTGCATACTACTCACAAGCTTGATGTGCGTTCTCAGAGAAGAATTAAAGTTCAGTCTCAACGGATTGTTTGATTTTCAGGCGTAGAATAGATTCCTTTGCAAAACTGAGCAGGATTCATTAACGCTTTGTACTAAAAAGGTTTTCTGCAATTTTCATTCATATCAAAAATGGTCATTCGATGAAAAATAAATGCAAATCTCAGGATACATTTTGTAATGGTAAACCAGATTGATTTATGTAAATTTTCTCGTTCACATTTTTAAAACGATAAATTATCCATGTATATCACATTTATGCAATGTGGAGCACAAATTTACCGATTTCCTCGAAAATTAAAAGATTGTGCTTTGACCTGCAGAAATTCTTCTTTTTAAACAACACAATAATGAATTTACCGAAGTGGATTAATTAAGTATTCCTATTATCAAAGAGCAATTATTTTTTTCTTAGAAACGAAGCATAAACAGAATACACGGAATTGGTTCGTTTGGAACTTGAAATGTTACCCACAATGCGTTAGCGTCGCAAAGAAAGAGCCGTTAAGCCACCTCTGAAAAATCCGAGTCGAACTTCCCAACACTTGAGAAATTTTCACCTCATGTGGAGAGGTAAAAGCGAATGACAAAAAGAATTGCCAAGAAGCATCATTCTGTACAACTAAGCTTTCGTACTGTTATAAAAGGCAAATGTGAGGCAGGATGAGGGACAGACTGGATTTTCTCTCCCAAAGGTCGAGTTAAACTTCAAGACTCAGAACGTGTCAGACTCAGGTCCACTGAAGCATCGTTGAAATACTACAAAAGATAGCTCCTCGATTCTAAGAAATCTAGCCAGATGGTTAACTACAATTTGTAAGCTCCTCGAATTTTCACAACTTTGCGATTAATAGGTATAAACTGAATAAAGAAGTTCAAATGAAATGAAGGATGTTTTTATTGAATATCTGCTGATATTTATTGTACGTACAAATTTAGTAACAAGAAAGTTGAATTTGATCTTCGACACAAAAACTTAACAAAAGTCAGGTTTTTAATAAAAATTTTGTTCGGTGACTACTCCATCAAATTTTCAGGTTTACTTGTTTTGTTTCAATTAAGTTGTAAACTTCTATTTAGAAAACGATTCCAATCCTTTCATTTCTAGATATCATGCAGTTATAACACTACATCTTTGAAATATCATGAAATTGATGCTCATTAAAAGATCTTGGTCTGATACATAAGGTTCTACGAATACGTGAGTTCAAAATTTCATAAATTCGAAGAACCTTTAAAATTTACGAGGCAAAAATATAAAAGAGACGCTTCGTTTTTTGTACCAGACTTCTGATTTCTTTTTGAATTTGAAATTTCCGACTCACGAGTCAACGTGCGTTTTCCTTGTTTGTGTGAGTGTCTTTATGATTGTCTACTCAGCGATTTATCCTACAAACTTAAGCATCATAAAGAAACTTTTGATATAAAAATCCAACCTCTTTTTTTTGCAATAATTCAATTGAATTTTGGGTGCAGCTTAACACTGGCTCAGCCGTTAACAACATCTTCATCAAGTGTGGGATTTCAGAGACGTTCATATTCATGTCTTCGGCACAAGCTACTCGGCTCACACCTGAAGCCCGGGGATTAAAACGAACACAACAACTCGAGACACGATATTGAATGACGCCCACACATGGCACCGAAGAGCCATGCGAAACATGTGGCTTACCGAGCAGCAGTTGAGTCACGCCTGCTGGAGTCAAGGAGGTTGGCTGGAGTAACTAAGCACGTCTGAAATGCCGAGACGTGACGGAAGTCAACACTCCTAGTGGATGTTGGTGCGAGATATTTCGTCTGACTGATGTTTTGGTAATTCCCGAGGAAAGTTGTGGAAGCAATCCTTTTGCGTTGTTGGTTATGCAGAACTGATTTGATGTGGTAGCCGCACAAGTGTAGATCAGAAAGGAATATTGAAACTACTTTCGTCATACCTGATCTAATTCCGCACCCTAACTATTTTGATTTGCACTTTTTGATCAAGTAGTTGTTATTATTATGTTTCATCTTACACGTACTCGTTACATCAGCTTACGTCACTGTGAAACTTTTAAAATATATGTTGACTTCGAAATAATGCAATTATTTGCAATTGGCCAATACTCTCAATCACCCCGCTGCTTCGAACTGTGTGCCGCAGCTACATCAGTAGCCTTAAGTACGCATAGTTAGGTATAGGTATACATTCACAGTGTTTTTCAGAGTGAAGTCCTGGTTTATGATAATGTACGGGAGAAACCGCACATTTTAAAATCTCAAAACGAGTTATCACTTTCAAAACATGAATACACGGAGTACATAAACTTGGGAAGACTATTCAACACGCGGAGATGTTGCCAAGAGATACTGTTCAAGTCAAAGATCAAAGAACAAGCATTAACAGGATAACTTTTTGCATTTTCACTTCTCTTCTGGTCGTTAAGACCGGTATGGGTAAGTGCAAAAATTGATTTTACAGATGAGAAGCAGTACTGTCTACTGAGCTTCTGGTGAGCTGCACGTTCGTGTGCTCTGACATAGAAGGGGCCAACTTCTTGTGTCGTGACCATCGGACAGATTCTCCCTGTTATCACGACCGACGCCAGGTCGCTGTCGGAGTCTACAGCTTTTCTTTGGCGCCTTCTTGGTTGCTTGCGCGCTGGCGTGTCTACGAGGAGCTGAAGCAGATCTTCAATGTCAGTGCGACGCTTGGCTTTACTATACGAACTAGCCAGTCCAATCATGAAAATGTTCATCAGTTATTCGCATAGATGCTGGAAAAGTTTTCCGATAGAGGGAGTGAATTCACATCGGTTGGAAAAGGTCTCGCATCCTTGTCTAGTACTGTATGTGAAATGCCTCGATATTCTTATTCCTCCACATAAATGTATTCTATCTCATTCTGTCGGATTCGTTATTTCCTGTGTGCGGTGCAAAAGTGATCTCATTGATCTTCCTTTTTTGTTTCTAAAAATGATGATGCTCACCAAACGATTCAGATCTTATTATCCATAGGGTCGTGCCTATTTGTGTAATGCATTTCCCCAGGAATAAAGAATAAGACCCACTGATGTTGTATGAGCCTCATTTCACTTATAGTATTGCCCAACAAAGTTTCATGGCGGTTCATGTAGTGAAATTGGTCCATGAAGCTCAAACAGTATCGTCTTGACAATAAATACTTCTGAATCTCCTATCTATGGAGACAGTTTTTAAAAGATCAGGAGGCTGTTTTGCCCTTGAAACGTTCAATTTAGTTACTATATTGACTTCTATACACCGCTGTACATTTTTACTACAAATTTGCATCCGAAAATTAAAAAAATTTTACCTAGTTCGTGATTCCTGCGAATTTTCCAACAAAAACGATGGGAATTAAATCTTTAATGCGTTGGCTTACAGCTTGTGTGTTCAAGAAATTATGTATGTGAGCGTTTCGTTCTTAACCTTTCACAGCTGCCGATTGTGCAAACGAAGAAAAGACAGCATGAGCAATAGAAATCTGAATTCTATGATCAGCAGTGGCTAAGGTTGTAGTTCCTTGTTAAAATTAAATCAACTTTAAGCTCCAAGCACTCTTGGAAAATTAATGTTCAATCTGCTGGTGCTTAATTAGTTCTATGGAACTAATCAGTACTAGTTCTTTCGAGTAAAATAAGGAGACTAGACTTACTTGAGAGAATGCGGAGTTTAATTATAAGGCGTTAAACGAAGCCGGTAAAACCATTCTAAGAAAAGTTTATTAATTTTTTTGCGTGAATTGACGGCAGTTTGTATTAATAAGAATGAAAAAAATGCTAAAATACCATCACATTTACATCCTTCCTTTCTTTGCGTTATTAAAGTGAATTGATGTGGATAAGCTCAACTTGTGAAATCTGAGGGCTCTTTTTTCGTTGATTAGAATTAAGCCACACGATCGAGAAATTCGTTGAACTCGTAGTATATTATATTTTATATCATTTATGTCACGTCATTAGAGACTATACGACACAAATGAAGCACTGCATCTTAAATCGGTGAAGATTTATTTAGTCATATCACATTTTCTTGGTGAAAGTACTTCTTCGATCTAGATTGAAATATGAAGCAGTTGGAATTTCATATGTAAAAATATTTTAAGCTACTTAATTTACACTCTCGGATGTTGAAATATCTGAACTTTTCCTGCGAAGGATTTTGATGCCAGAGTAAGTCAGAGTCCTCGCACAACTTTACTCCGCCGCAGCAGATTGAAAAAAATCGTGGCGGCTTTTACCTATGAGTTAGGAAGGCCTTCATTTTAATTGTTTGTCTTTCCGAAGAAGAGAAGAGGAGTCTTTTTGGTGCTGATTGAAAAAATCCTGGAGAACTCTCACTCTGAGTTAAAAAGGGTTAGATTTTAACTGTTTGTTTTTCTGAAAAAGACACGAAAAATCATTTAGGAACTGATTGGAAAATTCATGGGGGCTTTTACTCTGAGTTAAAAAGGCCTGGATTTTAAACAGTTCTTCTTTCCGAAAAAGTGGCGAAGAATCATTTTGGTCAAGGTAGCACAAGTTTTTCTGTTCTTGAAGTCACTCTGTATCTTGGCAACTGATCTTGCTATGCATCGTGGGCTCAAGACTTGATAGCAATAGTTAATAACACGCACCAAGAAATAATCGTAAATATATTAAATCCTTTGGAAATATAAATGCAACACTGCATGGACAGAAAATGTTAAATGATTTCTATATCCCCACCGTCACAGCACGGCTCGTATGTAAGAGAGATTCAAATGAAGATTCAATGCTATACCTACCATTTCCTCCTCGATTGTAGAACGGTATTTCATAGTTCAACCGCCTTAATCCTTTAGCATTTTGAGAACGTTTTCTTTCTTTTCTTCCCGTAATCTCTTTTCCCATTTTACTTTTTGAAACAAAAACACTGCATTCATTCCGTTTGCAATTGCGCATTTTGTTCTGTTTTTCTCATTTGTTTTATTTGCTATGACACCTGTGGAAATGCTATCATAAAATTTATAATTTTTTATTCGTTTGTGTAAATATTTTTCTGTGACGTGAAGCCTTGTGAGAGAATGAAAATATTTTGGCTGCTCTACATACAGTCAATCTATTTTTTCCTGAGCTTCCGTACACTTCTCGCATGAAGATATAAAATTGCTGATGAGGGTACACCTCGCATAAAGTAACTTTAAGCAATTTTTGTCCCTACTCGATAAAAAGCCTTCACCTTTTATGCATTTGTCCTATATCGTGGATTTTCAAGCTGGAAATGTAACACTGTGTTGTCTAATTGAAACACGACACCGACATCTGATCTCTCTATTGAAAGCGAAGGCTGATGTCAGCGCTGAAAATGATAGTTAAAATTGAAACTATGGATCACGTTTGAATGAATAGATTTCAAATTAGAATCTTTTGTTGCGATCAGAGTTAAGATTAATCAACTGGTTGTGATAGAAAGTTGAAACATTTGGGTATCTCTAGATCAATGAACAAGGAGTAAGCTGATGTAAAAAATGGATTACCATTGGCGTTCCAAAACTGGTTAAAATTGAAAAGTTAAGTTGAATTGTTTCATAGGAAACAACTTCTCGTACAGCGTTACGTTGTTTTTGTGAGAGGAATTTCGTATTTATTTTCAAAATAATAGGCCTCTGATCAATGATTTGAAAATGATTTTTCTCTCATTGTCAGTGTAAAAAGTTGGTCGCAAGTTCATCCTTGAGTTGACCGAAGGTCATAAAAATTATTCATTCTCAAGTTCGTTTCAATTGAGTGAAATTTTGCACCGTTACATACAACCAAATCAGAATAGGTTGACATTAAAAAAATAGAAGTGAACTCCATGCAGTGTCGTATCGGGTTACCTGCGGGTATCAATGAATGTAGCCTACATCGCTGTAGCGGTGACCCTCCAGTGACCCACACTCGAGTTGCGGCGCCCTGGCGGCTTTGACGCCTCCCTTTCTTCTTTTCACGCTGCACTCGCGTCCCATAGGAAATGTG
Source organism: Platorchestia sp. MABIK (assembly GCA_014220935.1). Taxonomy (NCBI): domain Eukaryota; kingdom Metazoa; phylum Arthropoda; class Malacostraca; order Amphipoda; family Talitridae; genus Platorchestia; species Platorchestia sp. MABIK. The sequence continues at coordinate 33,086 of JACJUY010003095.1, read as the reverse complement.
GCGCATGAAATGACAGAGAGGTAAACCTCAAGTGTCCTTCAGGAAATTTTCAAATAAGTGCTTTTGTGTTTAGCGTTGCCGGTATGTCTGAGAACTTGGCAGTGCCGTGGAATTTTTAACGCCGACGCTGCTTCGAATGAAAAAGGGCACGTCCATTTTTTTCTATAATTTTCGATTGAAACGGGATAAGGTTGTTCTGTAATTTTTTATTCCTTGTCTCTAGTAAAATTATCGGTATGAGAATGTAGCTTGAATTTTTACAGTATAAATTTTTTACCAACTATTTAATTCGAAAAACATTACTGCCTTCCAAATGATATTTTTCCTCTATTGTTTAGTTAATATCAGTTCAATCAGCTTGATCAATGCATTTTCTGTATTCAAAACTTTTTGCATTTCTCTTACCTTCAGAGAAAGAGCTCATTCTAGAAGACACAAGACGTACTTCACATTATTTGGATAATCTCCGTTCATAACGACGCTCGAAGCCTACAGTTCTGCTCACTTCTCGTCCGTAGCAGTGAAGGCTGGGGCTTGTTTATTGCCGCCAATTATGAAGTTAAATTTGACTGCATGGACAGCAAGCTTCTTGTTAGCAGCAGCACGCTTCTTGATATCCGTGTCCCTTGTCGGGCGAAGAGGCACAGTTTAGACTGTAGGTGTACGCTGGCTTGGCATGACTGAAAACTTTTATCAGCGTCAAAATATCATGTTCAAGAGCAGTAAAAACGAACAAATGACCTATGCATTTAGAAATTCCTCTTCCGGGATTTTTTGCGCCAATTTCCAATTGAGAGTATTGTCCGCGGATGTGATGAGTGTCCTGTACCATTTTGGCCCTTAATTATCATCGGACTTTAGTTATTTTCGAAACTTATCGACATTTATGAATGTTAAACAGGCATCTAGTTAATTTGTTTGCTAAATCTATGGATTAAATTTGCTCTACCCTTTGATGAAAACTTACGAAGAAAAAACTACGAAATCAAGAAGTATATCAGCATTTTTTAGGCACCCTTTAATGGATGTCGATCTTTAAAAAAATTCTGCGCCTGATGGAACTCGAAATATCGCACGGGATTTTTGCAAGGATTTGCAAATGTTTAAATAACTTTCAGAAAATGATTTTTAAAATTCTACAGCTTAAAAATCAACGTTTAAGTAAGATGAAAACCAAGTCCAATTGAGTTAAGTGATATGCTCCAGACAGTATAGCATACCCTGTAAGAAAGCCTGGTAGCATCAGATGAATAATTAGCCGACTTAGATCCTGGCACTTATTCCCTTAACTTACGGGATGAATTAAATGGCCTAAATCTCCTAAACAGCTGGCAATTTCAGAGCGACTATATCAAATTCATCTCATCAAGACTGATGAATATTTTCTCAATTGGAATTGAAAATCATTTCTCTAGATGACAAAAGTAGAATAATGATTATGGAAATTGGAGGGAAAATTTCATTCAATTATTATGTTAAATCGATCAGTACTCACGTAATGTCATGTCAGACTACTCATACATATTAATGTAAATCTAAGATGTCAGTTCCAAACAGTACTTAAGTTTTTTCAATTTAAATACCCATTAATGAAGCGAGTTTTCGAGAGGCAGCAAAATAATTTTCAACAATCATTTTTTCAAGCTGTAATTCTGTTATCCCAAAAATGTGGGATGAGCTTCTGGGATGTGGGATGAGCTTCTAATAATTCCTATTTAATAATTTAATGAAAATTAATACGTGTTCAAACATTGAATTATGTTTTTCTCCCCTGGTTAAATTCGCAAGTATCCGGTTTCAAGGAAGTGAGGAAGTGATCTCTCAGTACAATAATTGCACTTTCTTAGAAGAGACGTTTATCTTCTAGAATAAGTGAATTTTTTATTTCTTACATCAATCATAAAATCATTTACTTTCTTGTGCTCTCAGTTGGAGATTTACACGATAAAATAAAAGCAAAACCACTGATTTTTTATAATTAATTCAGGTATCATAATTCAAGGCACATGCATTGAGCCTGTGGAGCAAACGGTGCACTATGTCGCTCGGTTGTCGACGTCACCGAGAACTTGAACTTAATCGCTCCCCGTTGCGCTCATCAGCTGTCGCTTGGCTGCATTACAGGACACCAGCACTGAAAGTTCAAATTATCCTGAATTGGAATGTACTCGGCAAGCCTAACTGACGCAATTGCGCTAGGTTCTCGTTAACGTGGCGTCTTGTTACCTCTGATCACCGCAAAAATTCGGTCATTTTCTCAAAATTCGCTAATTTAATCTTTTCCAGATTTGTGTTCTGAATTCTTGTATATTTTTACCTAACAGAAACTAAAATGCAAGCAAGTAGGTCCAAATCGTTTTTCATGTGTGTTTTTCTGTCTCATTCGGGATAATTACGAACATACATGAGCATAAATGAGTGTTTAGGATTTTTGGCCATAGGTTTAAAAACAAATACTCTGTCGTATCCCTCTTCTCTGCTGTTATTTCCTTTGATAGTCGTGACTTAAGGTCACAATTCTTTTATTTTTCTAATGAAGATTGAAGGAGACTTATCAACGTCTACAGAATAATTATTAATTATCAGTCAATTTATATGGTAGCGTGCCACTAACAACTTCGATAACCAATCTCCATCCTTAACGGGAAATTAACGATGCAGCAAACACATTAATTATTTATGCCCTACAAAGAATACAAAATTACTAACACGTTGAATGAATCTAGCGCACTTATTACATTTAATGAATCTAGCGCACCTATTACATTTCGAGTTAATAAACGAATATACGCTTAGGGCGTGGTGTTGATATAAACCTATGCACAGGAGAAATAGTTATGAATTGCTTCGAGGGAAAATGTACTTATTGGAACTGATTTCGGATTCCAGGAAGGTGTGCTATGGGCTTTGTGACTGCTTTAATTTACGTTAGTAGTAACACTGAGTTTACACTCGTTATTTGCGAAACATCAAGATAGGACGAAGTCCGGCCCCGGAGGGCGGACTGAATCAGCAACCTCTTTGCACAGTCACCGCCCGAAGCTGAATGCCCTCTCCCGCTCCTCAAAAAGGTAGCGAGCTGTCACGCATGACTTTGCACGATATTTGAAGTGGGATCTTAAGATGGGTTAAATTACACAAATAAACGGTTACGTGTGACTCTAGCGTATTGAATTATACTCAAAATGGGAAACATTAATTCTCGATAATTATATAAGCATTGGAATTGACATAAAGCTGTTAAATAATGACATAAATACAAATTGTACCATAACCCTTCTTGGTGCCGGCGTCAGGCAACTCTTTCGGCCAGATGACGCCCTTCTTCTTCTTCTCGTTCTTGAAGTTGATGCGGAAATTGGAATAAGGTAGAAAGCGGAGAACGGCTAGCGCTTTTTTGCTACACTTCTCATGGCTGATTTGAACAGATCATATATATAGAGCGTCCTCCATTAAATGACAGTTTCTCATACGTCGTGGTTATAAACCATGACACTCTTGCTTTTTTATTGGTTGAGAGTTCGTAGTGTTGTGTAAAAGTTCGCTCATCAAGCCATCATCATTGATGACAGAGCTGGAAAGATGAGGAGAAACCATTCTCATTATCACGGAGCACAGACGCCGATATACCTTCCTTCAGATTTATTATTTCTAGTTTGACCCAAACAGAGCATGACTTGCAATACGAGGCCGACACTAAGATTTGTGGTTCGGATCGTTGTTGTTGTGCAGAGGCAGGCGAAATATCTGAACAACATCAATGCACAGACGTTAGGTGACCTTATTTGTCAACATGAGCTGACCTCATTTGTCAACATCACCACACAGATGCTAGCTGACTTCATTTGCCAATATCACCACATAGATGCTAGCTGACTTCATTTGCCAACATCACCACACAGATGCTAGCTGACTTCATTTGCCAACATCACCACACAGATGCTAGCTGACTTCATTTGCCAACATCACCACACAGATGATAGCTGACCTCATTTATCAGCATCACCACACAGATGCTAGCTGACCTCATTTGCCAACATCACCACACAGATGCTAGCTGACCTCACTTGCCAACATCACCACACAGATGTTAGCTGACCTCATTTGCCGACATCACCACATAGATGCTAGCTGACCTCATTTTCTAACATCACACAGATGCTAGCTGACTTCATTTGCCAACATCACCACACAGATGTTAGCTGACCTCATTTGCCGACATCACCACACAGATGCTAGCTGACCTCATTTTACAACATCACCACACAGATGCTAGCTGACCTCATTTGCCAACATCGCTGCTGAAGAAACTTCAACTCGACAACCTCAGACGAGTGTTCCGTAATTGCGTTCAATTTTCTTTTTACTGCAGCTTCTTTTTTCAGTAGCTTTTCGCCGAGCTTCACGTCCTTTCCAAGGTCTTGTAAACTTTCCAATAAAATTTTTCGCAGCCGTCAAGGTTTTGCTCAATTTTTCGCATCTTTTCGAAAATTAACACTCCAACAAAAAAATTTGTTAGCTTGAACTTGCTTCAGCAGCAAATGGTTGTACGTTGTTCAAACTTATTAAATCGAAGCGAAGCTTTCAGTTAGACTTTCTATTATTTTAATGAGTTCTGAATTTATCGTTAATCTAGAAAAGTGGATTAATAATTCGTATTCTTAGAAACTGTTCACTTAATTTTTTCTGCTTTCTGCTTGCTTTCTTCGATGAGCTGTAATGAAAAGACATTCATTTCCTTTTCGTTTATTTTTTAATTTTTTCGGAGAATTTCTCAATGCTTCAAGCTGTTTATCTTAAGTTTAAAACAGCTAAGTTCATTTAGGAGAAGAGTCAACCAAACACTTCTTGTTTATTAAAATGAAAACAAGTAGGTGAAATAAATGGATCCAACATCATTTGGGACCGTCCATTTTGTTTTTTCTTTTATTGAAGTTCAAGCCACTTCGCCACGAGAGGATTTTCATCAAAATAACAAGTTCAAAATGTATGTACTGGTTAACGATTCTCAATTTTTAAAATTGACAGCACTGGAAGCAAAAGTTAGTTCACAGTCTCAATGGTTGTGTCAGTTAGTTGGTAGGACAATACCTGTCAAAACGCCATTGATATCCGACCGGGTTTGAGTTAGTGTGATAACGCGTTCATGGGTTAAATGTGTCTATTGTTAGACCAAAGAAAGAGCATGTGCGGCACGGTATATGAAGTATTTATTCGCAGCATCAAAGAAAAGAGTACTGGGCTGGAAGTGAAAAAGAAATCTGTTCCCAGAAGCTGCAATGCAGATAACCACGAGTTGACACAGGACAACCATCTACAGCGACCGCCAAACAAGACCCCTTTGCAAGGAAGACAATGCTGTGCATATGAAGGGATCAGAAGGATGTGGTATACAATGAGCTTGTGAAACTATTCGAAACCTCAAAAAGTGTTCACTGCCGTGAATGCTCGATAACACTGGGAAAGGCACTGCCGTGAATGCTCGATTACACACCAGCAACACGTCTACACAATGAAGATATAAAAAAACGGCTTTCTGACCGGATCACCTCAAACTGTGATGAATTTTTCTGGAAGACCACTCACAATTTGAGAAACAGGTCAATAGAATTTATGGCGGATCTTTTCCAGATATGCCCCGCCACTAATGCAACATATAATGTTCACCCACTTGTAACTTGCGAAATAATGCACCTATCGACCTCAAATTACTCTCAAATAAAAGATTAAAACATTCTTCCGTTTGAGAGTAATTTGCAGTCGATAGTTTTATTATTTCGAAATTTACAAGTGGGTGAACTTATGTGTTACATTACAGTGGCGGGCCTTATCTGGAAAAGATCCCTTATGGCTAGCAATAAAACATGCTTTGCATAAAGTGTTACTTTCCTCTCAAACTACGATTTTTTTTTATAAGATGAATTAAGAGCGATTAACCTGCACACCTGGTAGAATTTTGTCAAGATTCGAGCCCAAATAGTTCTGGTCTTTGATCAAAATTAGAGCAGATACGTTGAAATGACTTTCAGTGGACGTGTGCTGTTTTATTTTCGCACTGTCGGTTACTATGATAGTTTTTGAATAGAACTAGTAAAGTACTGTGAAAACGTTTGAAATTTTACAGGAAAATTTTCCATAGTAGAAAGCAACTAGATGGTCAGAAATATTGTATTAACCATAGAAAAGGAAAAAAATTTTTTTAAATGCTCTAGCAACATATTTAATGTTTCTAGACGACAGTTGAGTTGAGCGGCAAATGGTCTCCTCAACCTAAGAGTACCTTAAGAATTCTTGAGAAATGAGAAGCCCAGCTTCCAGCAGCTTTATTGTGGCTAAAAATTGGAGTCAAGACCTAGAATTATTCATCAGAATAACCGTACCGAATGTTCGCGCGAATGCTGTTCAAATTATTTTTCAAATGAAGTCGATGATATATCCAATACTCTAAACTATTTCATTTCGTGTCTTTGTGATCTCATTAGTTCACAAGAACGTCATGTGATACTTCAAACGAGCAAGTTTGATTACATGAATAACCTCGAAAAGATTTCACAAATTTGATGCAAAATTCAATCTTGCTTTAAAGGTGTACATGAAGGCAAATAAATTGAGGGAGAATTGCCCTGCCCCTTCAAATACTTTGATTGCTGGTGGAAGCCTCGAAGACACTCCTCGCAGGTACTCCCATAATTGCCTCACTTCCATCAGCGCTGAAGAGCCAATTGCTGAAGAGCTTTCCTCAGTTGCTCGAGGTTTTCAATAGCTGAGGACGGTTTTTAATAAACAGAGTAACTATTTCATGATATTTTACATTGTGATTACTTACAGCCGAAAAAAAGCTTAAATGTTGCAGAATAGGTGATGTCCTTGAGTTCTACCTTGTACCTCCTTACTTTCTATCAGCTTTTGCGTCGCCTGGTTTAACCAATATTGGGAAAACTGAAATAATATCACAGTGTCGTAGGTGTATCTTATTATATAATTTCAACTTTGGGTCCAGGGTTCTTATTGCGATACTACGACGTTCTACGACAAACGTCACACGGAACGTAGGGATAAAAAGCCTTAGCGAGGTTATCTGCTTGATTACTACTGAACACAGTGGATAATTTTACAATGCAGGCGCTATTAATAGCACAGGATAGGTATGACTGCATCACGTAACAGGAATTAGGCAATCGGCTGGACGACCTCTCGCTTGAGCAAGAGCGGATCGAGTCCCTTCACGGCTTGAGACAGGCTCTTATTTAACTAAATGTTGTCCTTGCTTTCCGAAGGAAGCACCCGCGAAAAGTGAACTCGTGATGCAATCACGTGTGTATCATCTTAAAGATCCAGAAGCGAGTGAATGTTACCAATAAGCAGAATCATATATGAGATGAGAACTTAAGCGAGAGGGTAAATAGGCAGCACATTTTGAGACACGCTTCCTACATCCCTAGACAATGCATCAGCAAAGTATTGATTCCAGTCATCGAATTTTTGAGCTTTCCATGACGATGTCTTAGAGTAGCGACTGGCAGCAAAATCGCCCCTTGACTCAGTGTTACACAAACCAGTCTGTATTCAAACAGAGAAGGCCTTTTCTTAAAATTTTCGTTAACTAACTTTGGTGCCTTAACAGAATTTAACAAAAGTATATCCCTGTTCATGAGATACAGTTGCTTTTCCTAAAAATAAGAAACAGTCAGATACTTGTGACAAACCATTCCTGTCGCATATTTCGTAGAATTGTATGGTAAAAATGAGAAAACATTGTTTTCTGCAGTGTAAAGGGGAAAAAAATTCTGCTGATGGCTGCATGCCCTCGTAACAACGATAAAATGAATACGAATGAGCACTGAGGCTTCTCTTCCGCAATTCTGCTCTATCCCGAATACTGTTTTTGTCTCGCATTTCTCCAGTCCCGCGAAATTCCGGAAAATTTCTTTCGCAGTTTTCGTCATCGTTTTCTCAGTTGCAAATATATTGTTTTCGTTACTGTTTTCTCAGTTGCAATCACCAACTCGGTTATACTGGCGGCACACTTCTAACTGTTCGTGGTGTTTTTCCTCGTGAAACGGACATCAATGGGAAGCTCCTACATGCAGCAATTAGAGAGAATGAAGACGAGAGAGAGAATGGAGAAACGAAAGGGAGGGAATAGAGAAGATAACTAAAGCTGAGAAAAATCTGGAAAAGAAAGTGATTTGAGTGTGTAGTTGTTGGAAGTTACTTGGAATTTGAAAGTGAATATGAGATCAACTTATCAGTCTAGTCCGTCACAATGCCGTTCCAGAAAGGACGTGCATGTTATATCTACAAAATAAGATGAATTAACAGTTTTCATCAAAGATCTGACGAAGGCTTTCCGGCGCGAAGCGGCACGAAGGCTTTCCCTTTGTCCTGGGCATAATTAATGAACAACCGTACCTTACATGTTGGATTTCAAGCTGAATTACATTTTCTTGCCTTTTTAATAAATTACGCAAGACCGGAAATTTCTGGATCCTGGGATTCAGGGAAATCTTCCCCCGAATCTAAGGATGTGTTAAACGGGCTTAAATTTAAACATCTTAAATGACCGACGTAACAGCGGTGGCATAACGACGTATGTAAACACACAAACACCAAACGTTGGAGAAAAACGGGATCCGTTCATTTCATTATCCCCAAGGAAATTGATATTTTCTTTCAAGAGAAAATTTTCTTAATTTAGTCACGTTTGAGGGTTGGCTCTAAAAATGGGTTTATAAAGTAGCCTGAGTTAATAAATTAGCCGCTTGAGGTGTTTTGGAGATGTCATACGGGCCAGATGGGCTGCACAGGGTGTCCCAAAGAAACGATACCTAATTTTAAAGGGCTGTAATTCAGAAACTATTAAGCTCACAAAAAATTGGAAAGCCATATTTTGTTTTCTTATGCTCTGGTATCATTGGCACAGCTTCAACTCGTAAGTTGAATTACGTATGAATACGAGAGCCTGATCTTAAACTATTCAAGATTTTTATAAGAGGATGCTCTCGTTAGACGAGTGATGGCGGGAATGAAGAGGCGTATGCAACTGTGTATTGAGAGAAACGGAGGACACGCCGAAGGAAACGAACAGCAGGAAGAGCATTTCGACTTTTTTTTATTTTAGTGACATTTTCCATTTGATAAACGGTTGAAAGTTTTTAAAAACATGGTTTTAATATCATTCGAAGTTTAACATAAGTGTGCAAACAGGTTTTCAAAATCGGTCATTAAGAATACCGCTTAATAAGAAAACGGTTGGATCAATTCTTCTGAAAGTTTGTGCAGAGATGGAACAAATGTTAAGAAATAAAATGTCATTTATTTTAATTTTTTGAAAGTTTAATTGTTTCTGAAATACAGCCTTTGAAAATTGAGCATCGTTTTTTTTGGGGACACCCTGTAGACGCGATTGAACAGGACTCGGGAGTTGCAGTTGGATTATACGGTACGAAATAGACTACCATAAATTACGCGTTCTTACGCATCACCAATATTAATATTTTGCTCGTGGGTAGATTTAATAAATACTTCGTTCAATAAAATTAAACCCCTTCAATATATGTTTCAGATCCCGTGGCGTTAAAGTCTTTTTTCCAATTTATTTCACACGCATTTGTGTGTGAATTCCCACTATTTGTGGCGTCAAGACTTCGTCTTTGATATACGTAGAAGAACATTATTTTCGTTTCTGTTGTGCATGACGTCGAATACGTATTTTTCAATGGTCAGTTTAAATTCATCTCTACATTGTATCTCATTAAATCTTCGTGTGAGGATTTGGACGCCATTCAGTAACTGAAGCCATTCAAAGCTACAGTATTAGGTGTAATTCGAAATATTTTGAGACCATCATGGAGCGTTTGAGTTAATATGAATAACTCAATGCAATTTTTAAAGATTATTGAGTTGGAATTTGAAGTATACTAATAGTGAAGTATATTTGAAGTATACTAATAGTGTTCTGTTTTTAGATTTTTTTGCGCAAGCTATAACACGTAATCATATTTTGGAGGCATTTACATTAACTCTAACGGTTTGACGAATTGTGAAGCAATTAAGAGGAAACTGAAACAGTTTATTATATCCTGATGCCATTTAGATTGCCTTTAGACGGTTTGATGACCTCAGAAATTAATAGAGAGCACGGAGAGATTTGTGTTGAGGCCATTCATAAAGCATTGAGACAGCTCATTGGGTCAGGAGTTACCGCTGACTCTCTTAGACAGTTTGATACACTATGAAGCCCGTTAGTGGGCTCTGGTGCAGTTTAATACCTCTAATGGCTCTTTTAGATTATTCGAAAAAGCTTAGTTCATACTCGCTCTATTAGAGAACGTGAACTGGACGCATGCGACCTCTGGTTGAACAGCAGTGTGAAAACCAATTTCCGATGTTAAGAAATATCTTTTCCGAGACATCTTCATACATAGAACGCTCCAATTATTCCTATGTGTATTGTCAGCTTTTTAATATTCAATCCGGCTCATTCACTTATTCTGGCAAGGACCGGGTGAAATCAAGCTTTTGCTTTATGAACGACAGAGTTTCCTCAGTAACGTTTTTTAACATGTCTTCTCTGTTTTCTTCAGTCACCGAAGGAGCTGCTGAAAATATCGCGGTAATTAAGGGAATAGAATCGTGCTATCAGGACACATGACCTCTCTTTTTTCAATTCGTGATGCTGGACCGGTACGTTGTGGAGAAGAGGTAGCACAACACTAATGGGTTGCGATGGCCTCGTATGCTTTGAGCAGTTTTTTACGCATGCATACACTAAAGGAGAGCTGTGTCTTAAACCTCCTGGAACCTCAGAGTTAACAACAACGACACGTATTCGAGACAAGTAAAAAATAACATAGATTTTGTAGAAGACGTTACCCGCTAAACAGTAAACAATGATTTTAGGTTTCAATTCGTTTGGATTTTTGTAATTAACCTAATGAGATTGCAACGAATTAATGTATTTTGCTGGTTTCATTAGTCCAATAGGGGAGTCAACCCGATACGGGGGTTCTCTTGCCGGCATAGATGTCTGTGAGCAACGGTCATTGTAGAAACTTCGAAAATTTTCATCATCTCGTTCGGCTAAATCGGATAACCTCATTTGTTGAGTTCTCGTATTATTCGTCTCATGTGGCTGTAGGCGTTCCTATTCTTCTTTGTTTTAATTTTTATTCGCTTATGAAATTCTCTCAGGGATTGCTGACGACTGTCTGCACGGCTGTATTCTAATTGTCCAACTCGTGTTTTTTTCTTGTGCGTTTGAGATGATTGTATTTCAACTGTTAATGTTGAATTGTTGCGACCGCAAGGGTAAATATTAATCAAATAAAATGAGACTTCTTGATGAAAAACTTAGTATGCGATACATTTTTCATGCAAAAGTAGCGCAAAGTTCCAAGAATATTTCGCGTGATGTCTTAGAAACTGCTACAGAATGGTGCGCCAAAAAATTCATCCCTCTGAACAGTGTGTGCTTCAGATGACGTGGGGTCTTCACCGGAGCTATATTTGCGATGCGTGTTTTGGAAATTTCGTGCGTGCCATTGCCATCACAAGTGTTACCACAAGTGCTCGCCATAGCCGTGTGTGTATAGGACCTGACTCCGTGCGGGAAACCCGGGTTCGAGTCTCGGCGCTGGTGGCGATTTTCTCTGTTGGGTTTAGGAGAAACAATTGTAAGCACAATACCCCACTCTACCCAGGTGTCTGAAATGGGTACCGGTCTTTGACCGGGGGAAAGCGTCATGGCGTCCTGGTGTTAGTTATAAGGCATTTGAAAAACCAATGTAAAAGGTGATATGTATCATGCTTCAATTGGAAATAAAGCATCCGTAGATGCCGATGTTTGTTTTTTCTGCAATATGAGCTGTGCAGTATAGTTCCGAACTTGCAATAGTTCGTCATCAAGAACAGCTGTTGGTAATAGAATTTTATCGTAGTTCAGGTGACTGAATATACAGTGCTAGATCGATCATTCAATGTGTATTATTTTCAATAATTAAGCTCTAATACTCATGATCCACATTCGCTTTTCAGACACTTAACCCCTTGGAATTAGCTTATTCGAAGTTTGTATTTTCAAAGTTGAAATACTCTACAAATGAATGAAAGATAATATTTCCTGATCATGCATCAGGGTTACTGTTTTAGTGCTCAATCAATGTTAATATTGACAGTTACCATATCAGACACACCAAGAGAGGCGTCGTACTATGTCCAATTGCACCTGGGGTTGTGTTTACTTACGGAGGAGAATTTGACGAACTCGCTTCCGCTTCTTTCATCTCTTAGACGAATTATTCAGCCCATACGATGGATCTACTCTGTACTCTCCAATTTGTTATTCAGCCACCATGATGTCTCTTAACCAATGAAGAATTGCACAAGTATAGAGTCATTGCAATTTAAATGTTCTGTTAACGAGACGGTTACTAAATTAGAATATCAGACTCGGCGACGTTGAGCCCATGCTTCGAATCACCAAAAATTCCCCTCTCCACCGTGGTTGTCACCCTCCTTTTTGAATTTTTTATAAATTCTTCCTCATAGAGCATAATGAATTGTCGTGAATGGCTGGCCAGGGTCGAGAAGAAACTTCATTAAAAACTTTTTATCAATATATGACAGGTTCCCTTAGTTATAGCTCTCTAAAATAAGTGCTCATTAACGTACTCTGTTGCTATTCGAAATACGTTCCTCAAACTGCGTGAGCAGAGCAGGACGAAATTAAGCGTACGAGTGAACTGAATATGATAAGTTTCTGCGTAGAACTTTGCGTACGTGGTTCTAAAGCCGCTCCGACTTGCGTTTCAAGTTCGTAGATGATTCATGGCTATAAAATGTGAAGCCCTTCGTTACTTTTAGAGAAAATATAACCTATATCCAGGGCACACAAACGTGAAGTATTAGTTTACCATGATTAAACTTTGGTGTGGATTCATGTACGAGATCACATTCTGCTAAATCATCCTTGCATTTAATTTTAAATTCCCTAAGAATTTAAAATTGAGGAAGATATTGAAGATTTTTTGTGATATGATACTTGTTCCCAACATCTGGTTCATATTTAAATATTTAGTGTAAGTCATGGTGTACACTGCCTAATACAGGGTCTCCCCTCAAAAATGTACTGACGCTTTGACTGCCCAGTACTCATGTATTTTGTTTTTATGAAGGTGTTCATCGACATAGATACAAGTCTAACGAATTAAATCAAAGAAAATAACATTATATTAAAAAAATTAAATGGTACACAAGAAACTCTGCTGCACTTACAATAAAATATAAAATAAATGAGAAATCATCAGTCCTAGGGTGAATACATTTTTTTGAAACACCCGAATTACGGTGTTCTGATTTTACTTGAAGATTTGAAATCCTAACGAATGTAGCTCCATCGCCAAGTCACTGAGAAAAAGTTAAGGATCTCATACTCAAATCGCTTGAAAAAATAGGTCGTAGATTGTCAAGATAATTGTTTCTTAGGTGTCCGAGTCATCCGTCCATACGTAACGTGTTCTGCAAGTATACAGTATAATTTATTAACATTTATGCCACTCAGACAACATGAATTGAAAGTCAATTTTCTTCCCTGTTTTGGAAGCAAAGGCGCGTTTATGTTAAAACCATCCTGGAATTAGATTTTTTCTTTTAAATAATTAAGGTTATTGAATTGTTTCTCAATTTATGGTAAACAATTTTTTTCGTCCTTGTGTGCGGTTCTGTAACAAAGAACTTATCTATTTCCAGGTCCCGTGAAGATCAGGCGCGGCCACAGGGTGTAGCTTGAGCTCTCTAGGGAGGAGGTCTGATCGCTCAAAGTCCGGCCTCCCAACCGAAACCTCTGCTCCAAAGTGAGTATTCTAGCTTTTTTTAAGATTTAAATAAAGAAATGTGAGTATTTTCCCACTTTTTCAACATACGGTGTGCTCATGTGATCTTTAAAATAGAATTAAATTGTCTTTCTTCTGTGTAACGTTTCATTCATCTTGCTTGACTTATTGTTCTTGAATCGCAGTGCTAATGAAGGTGCTTGGACTTGCCGAGAGTGATCTGCTGATCAGCCCACAACAGCACATCGTTACGTTGACAGCAGTGCGGTAACATTAAGCTCTCTCAAATGAGCGTGTAGTACATTTCACAACAATAATCTCATCTATAAAACAGTTTCGATCATCACAACATTTTAACTACAAAGCTGAAAATGGTCCAGTAAGGTATAACGGTTAAGCTGTGTATAAAAGTGATATGTACTGCTCTAGCTCAACTGTTGCGAAAGTGTGCCTTTTTTCCTGCAAGTTTCATTTGACAAACGCTATCAAGTAACACGACATTCAAAACCCCCTTGAAATAATAATTCGTCATCAATGATTTTCTGACTGTTTTAAAAGTTGTGAGTTCCGTTAGGGACTGATAACTTGTGCAGACTGAGAAGATTGAAATTAGAATTAAAAACAGCAAAATAGTAAGATGAGAGAATCTGTAAAATAATCCACTGTGTGAAAAAGTTAAGCCAGTCACCACTTTGAGAACAGTAACACTCAAGTTGTACAGTCGGCCGTGTGTCGGCTCCGGTGCCAGCCGACACACTCCGGTGTGTCGTGGCTCCAGTGTGTCGTGTAGAAGAAACCAAAAATTTTGGTCGATGAAGATATTGAACAATTAAAACATATAAGGAAAAAATTATGTCAGCGTTCGCTCAGATTTACTAAGCTGAATGGACATTATCATCAGTGAGTTAGTGTCGGTAATGAGCTCCTCATAAATAAGATACATCATCTTCAACGCTATTATGCAAATCGCTTTACAACATTTATAAGATACGACAAGTCATCTTATACCGGGTCCACCACCATTATGCGAATCATTCTGCTTAATATTTAAGATTCACCTCGACCAACGCCATCATGCTAATCGCTCTGCATCACATATAAGGTGCACCTCGTCCAACGCAATTAAGGCTAATCGCTCTGCATCATATATAAGCTTAGCTTACGTGGAAGACATGGTCAGAGCGCTGGTGCCAGAGCGGTCGGAGAATGCCACAATTTGCTGCGACCAACTCATGGCTAATATAACAGCCCAGCAATGAGTGAAGCACCGACACAGTACCACGTTAATGCTGTATACTGCCTCATTTACCGCCGCGTAAAACTTTACCCTACTCATTTTTAGGATTATGTCTATGCTTCATTTCCGGTTTATTCACAATTAGTAGTCCTTACATTCTTAACACCTAAATTTATTGATTTCCAGAGGTCTGAAAATGAGTTTTTGCATCACCCGAAACATTTGTTTTTATCATCATATTCTCAGCTACGTTAGTTTTCCTCTTCATCCTACTAGTGAGATTTCCTAGAAATCAGCCTATTTGATCTGTTTTAGCCTCCTCATATAGTGCGTGTCTAAGCCAACCGACGGAACGTCGAGATTACTCGCCTCCCTCGACTTTAACAAACGAGCCGTTCTAGCGAAGGTGGCTCGTGAAACGTACGTCGTTTTTTCGTTTCTTTGGCCCATATATACGCTGTAACGATGATTGATTGCGGCTCCCCACGCTGCACGGCCGCATTCAGCGCTCCAGGTTAATGACAGCTAATTTCAGCGTGATGAGCACGGCAGATTTGTCTCTCTTATCGCGACGGCAAAGGCTCGTTTCTAAATTAGCATTAAAGGTGCTCATGACATTTTCAACGATCAGTGTCTCCTTTTTTGCTCGTGTTGTGTGCTTATGGCGGCACTCTTGAAGCGGTGTAAGATGATTCAGATAATAGATAGGACTTCACAAGTCTTGATCAATTACCTGATAAACGGTGAAATGAAACATTATTTTCATTTCTAGAAAATGTGCTTAAGATTTCATTTTACTCAATGCCAAGAAATGGATGTTTCTACGCAAACTGCTTGAAGTTTGAACAGTAAAACCTAACAAAAATCTTATTCAACCAGCAAAATTGTAACAAGCAGACGGTTGTCAAATCGTAATGTTTTTAACGGGCTGAACGTCTAACAACAGAAACTTGCCGTTCACATCGGAGTGCTGCGCATAGATGGATGCCAAGTCAATGGAGCGCTTCTCTGTGCAGGGATTGCTTCGTGTTTTCTTTAAAGCTGTGCCAATTGAGATTAATGGTCAGCAACAAATCTTGAGGATAACATCCATGAGCAAGTGCGCTGCAATAGAGCAAATAGGAGCTCATGCACCTCCTCATGGCTCAAGTGTCTGCAGCTTTCATCTGGCGCTGCTCCACTCAACGCACAGTAGAGATCGCAGTGCAGGAGGTACGAAAACGTGGTTTAGTCGCAGGAATATTCGCCGTCGACACGTAATCGGATTTTTAAACAATTAACGACTTCGTTACGACACAGTCAGCAACGTAACTCATCAAGTCGACTTGGCTCAGCAGCGGGTACGTTGTCTTTTCTAGCTAAAATCCTGGGGTAAGGGCTCTTTCAGCTGAAATCCGAGCATTTAAAACTTAGAATATCAAATCAAAACTCAAATTCTAGATTTTCTGCCCACGAAAATGCACCACGTTCCTCACCTGGTTAACTTAGAGGAATTTACGCTGCTGGCTCTACCGCCTTCATGACTTCAATTATTTGAAAATCCAGAACGAGCATCTGTGTCTGCCTTCGTTGTTTTGAACGCCTTTCTTTGTCATCTAGGCCTGGTACTTTTCAGAGCTGTCCCGTACAGCTATGGCAACAATGTGTGTGTGTGGGGAGGGTATGGCAAGTATTTGTATGCTCTGATCGAACGGAAGCCGGAATTTTAAATATTTTACCGCCGTTAGTAAAGCTGCGCAGTTTGCATCAAAAGTTTATTTGTAGTCTTATCAGTGACACAACACAGCAACTCTGTCATGTGCATCCTTCTGAAATTTTCCTTAGGAAAGTTCAACTTGATGCTTAACGTCCGGAAAAATAGCACGTTTGATCGCCGAGTGAACAGGTGAACTTAACTGCCGACTGCACCTCTACGTCAACTTAAAATCTCTGAAAATCCAGCCTCAGTGAAATGAAACTAATTTTTAAGGAGTGAATACCATAGGAGTAAATTGACAGCCACATTCACAGTCAAAAAATTATTAATTCAAAATTCTCTCTTGATATGAAAACGAATTTAAGGCAACTCACCCACTAGATTTTCTAGCGTTGTCATTGAGCTAAGTAGAGAGGAATTAATGTCTAATGTTAACTTTGAAGATATACTGACGAGAATAATTTTGAAGCGAATAGTTTAACTTTAAATCCTGTAACCCGTTCTGAGCTAAGATGAGTTCGAAAGCAGGTACTAGAAATGTTTCACTACTGGCGCACATCCCTTTAATTGAATTTCCAGTTATTGCTTCCAAGAAGTACTCTTTCCCTGCATCTTCCCTGAAATAGTTGAAGGAAAGAGAACGAATAGAAATGTATGGTGTAAGGTCATTGGTAAAATCAATCTTTTTGCTTCAATATTTGGTCGGTTATTTGTTTTTTATGACAGTTTGGCTTCGCTCTGTAACTCAAAAGACCCACATCCTTGCAAATATAGTCTCGATGTACATGTATGCTCCTGTTCCTTAATGAATACGTGGGTACAATCCGAATTCATGACTCTCGAGTAACACCGGTGTCCTTTCCAAGTGTGTCAGGACCATGATGGCAGTGACGTCTGATGGCACACATGTTCCATACACTCCAAAAATCTAAAATAACTCCAGCATTGATGCTTCTAAGCTTGAGAACAAACAAACATCGGCATCTACGGATGCTTTATTTCCAATTGAAGCATCATACATATCACCTTTTACATTGGTTTTTCAAATGCCTTATAACTAACACCAGGACGCCATGACGCTTTCCCCCGGTCGAAGACCGGTACCCATTTCAGGCACCTGGGTAGAGTGGGGTATTGTGCTTAGAATTTTTCTCCTATACCCAACAGAGAAAATCGCCAACAGCGCCGAGACTCGAACCCGGGTCTCCCCGCACGGAGTCAGGTCCGCTACACTCACAGCTATGACGAGCACGGCTATGACGAGAATAAAGAGCAAGGCGAAAATCGCTACACGTAAAGTCATTTTTGCTAAAAATAATCAAATTAAACTGAACGTTTCGGAATAACTGTCCATCTTCAGCAAAAATCTCTGTAAAACGAAACCAAAAGAGGAAGAATTAATACACTAATGAAGTATCTATAAAAATCTTAACTGAAAAAAACTAACAACGGTAAAAAATAAAAGGTAGGGAAAAACTGAGTAACTCAATTATGTGTTGGCAACATGAAGCGGGAAAGCACTTTAGGTGTCATTCAGAGTAGGTTTCATTTTGTAAATATGCAAAAATTCGAGAATGTGCAGATCTGTTCTGTAAGAGGTACAGGTAAAGATTTTAAAATCATTTAGGGAGACCGGAACATTGCACTCTTCTCCATTAGATCCAACAGAGGACAGTGGAGGGGGGAGAGGGGGACCCAAGAGGAAGACCAGTTCTGCAACTACGCCCAGCAACACATAATTGAGTTACTCAGTTTTTCCTTTACCTTTTATTTTTTTCGTTGTTAGTGTTTTTTCAAAGTTTAGATTTTTATAAATACTTCATAAGTGTATTAATTCTTTTTTTTTTTTGTTTCGTTTTACAGAGATTTTTACTGAAGATGGACACTTAGTCCGAAACGTTCAGTTTTATTTGATCATTTTTAATGAAATGACTTTACGTGTTGCGATTTTCGCCTTACTTTTTACACTCCAAATAGTATGCTGATCGACCAACACATGCATGCAGCCGAATTTAATTTTGAAATTTAATGCTCTTCGAACGCTCGCAATGCGCACAAATGATTCAATTAGAATGCTGTTCAGAAATGAAGACGACTTTATTTCGAATCCATAATTTCCAATCGACTAAGCTCGGATGAGGCAGATTTACAAATAACTCGTCACATAAGCTGCAAACAGGACACCAAACCTACAGTCCAATATTTTGACCGGAAATTAAAAAAGGAAGCATCTCGTAAAAAATGTTTCAAACTCGTGTTGAATTTTGCGCGGAGAGTGACGTTGTTCACGCGTGTGCTCTTCCACGTTTTTGAGCCCTAATTCTTCGTTTTATTATTTCAGAAATAATGTTCTCTCGTTATGAATAGTCTCAGTTTTCGTATTCTTTTTTCCTTTCATATCTTCGATTCCGCGCAGGCTAATTAGCTTGATTATGGTTGAAAAATTTTTTAATGCATCAATTATTCATTTTGCAAAGTAATCTTGTGTATATTCTTTTATCTTCCTCCAGTTACTGCAGAAGACAAACATTTATCTTCTCTCCTCATGGTTGGAGTAAATTTTGAAATTTTTATGATTTTACATATTCCATTTTCTTACTTCTCTCGGTATTAATACGTTACTCATATGAACGAGTTTGTCTGTCTCGTGATGCAGTCTGTTTGATCTCATCCTATTCTCAGTCAAGAAGAGCGAGGCTCATCGCTTTTTGAAATTTGAATTAATTTTTCTTAGTCCATTTCTGCTGTGAATGCAGTTATAAAATCTAAATAACTAAAACTTTCTCTTAAAGTAAATAGTTCCCTTTTTTGACATGATACATTCGCTCTACAATGATGAATTTTTCAAAAAATATTTCAAATTAACTTGTGCAGGCTCCTAAAGAATTAGATCTCAAACTTTGATTGTTTTTGTTTCTTTTATAATTTTCAAAAGACAGACATTTCATTGCGAAGCCTTTGATGGTAAATTTTTAGTTTATTTTAGTGACACGCATCACGGCGCTGCAAATGAGTTTTCCATCATTTCAGTTTTCGTGAGGCCATTTTAGATGCTCTCATTCTGTACACAGTCTTGCAAGACACACTTTGCTTCGGAATATTCGATTCCCCTCGCTCTGCCCATCATGATTACATCAGTCAGAATTCCCCTCCAGTTGGACTGCCTTCACTGCTGGTCCCTCGCATAATCATGCTCCTCTACTTGAAATAGTCAGAATCGTTCGTTTTCCGGTCTTTAAATCACTACTGTGTTTGGTCATTTCAATGCAATTTTCAATACTCCTCTTTTGTTTTATGAACCATTTCACTTATACACAAAGAACATAAAAATCGTCCTTTTCAGTTCATCACTCATTTATTTTGCAGGAGACTGTTCTCAACCTAGCTGTACATCAGTAAATTTCGCTGTACGTCTCGGTAAAACTTCCTAATGAGGCCGCGGTTAACATCACAGCTCTAGAAGTTGTGTAGAAACCTCTCTATTGCATGGCAATGTGGAGTGTGATGCAATACGCTCCTGACTTGCTGTGTAAAGTACTTAAGTCGAGGCTGGCGAGATCTTCACAAGCGAATCGTACATCGAATGTTAGTAAAAACTTTGTCAGTAAAGACCAATGCTTTAGTTTTACTTAGAAAACACCAAATGGTAATTAATAATTGGGTAATTTGATCAGTTCTTCAGTTTTGTTACTGTATCTAATTAATTTATTATCATCTAAGATAGTTCATTTCCTCCCCAAATACAGCTAATTGTATTCGTTATTTCAGTTTCAATTATGATATTACTGAAACAGATAAAATTGTCTGTCCATTTTGACAATGCCCAAATGATCGCCAGAAAGAATTAAAATGGAATAAATACATGTTTCCCCACAGGTGGTATAACGCCATGAATGACGGGATGCCATAAAATGGATTCTGACTTATTGTGCCACGGCTATGATTACAGGTGCACATACGAGCACCTACAGTGTACAACACTTTACAGTAGAACTATGATGCAGCAAAAAATTTTTTATACGCAGAAACTGTTAAATACTTTACTGAATTTACTGGCGATTCTCAAAGAAAGTTTTCCTTAAGAAAACTCTTCATTAAATCATCTACAAATTTCACATGAATGTTACGAATGAACAAAATTAGCTGAGAGATTTTGGGGCTATTCTTCAAATGTGGCTAACTAAAGTCACGACGTACCCTCTCGTTCTGTACTGTATGCCTGACAAGCGTGACTCTGTTCAAGCAAATGCAGCGCAGTAATCTAACGCAACAGTCGCATCACGTGTCAGGAAGGGCCAATCTAGAACGATGAAAGTAAATACGTTCTTCATATGAACTAGCATTAAAATTTACAACTCTTCTGAGCTTACAGGAACAAATTTTAATGAATGGCAGATCATGATATGAAGTAGCAGCTTGTCTCAACAAATGCAAATGAAGAGTATATAGGGCAATCTTTGTGACGGCCCAGTTGAACTTAACATCAGATTTCTTACATCTTAGGAAGCTTTAGCTTCCATGACAGTCTCATTATATTGAATCTTTGTTTTTATACATGCTCCCCTCTATGTAAAAATTAAACTTCGCAGACAAGTCTTAGGGACTTAAGATTTTGTCTCTGGTGTTAAATACGTGATGATATTATGGAATTTGTATGCAACTTCGTTTTGCAGTGAACCCAATTTCAAGCAGAAATTCCAATGATGCGTTTAGCGAACAATCATGTTAATCAGGCGTACTGCATCGGCTGAAAAATAGTTTTAAACTAACTCACACCGTAACGAAATGAGAAACATTTACGTAATTAGTATAATTTTTCTTCACTGACGCTGCATTCTTTTAAGGGAATCAATTTCCGGGACTTGAAAAAGTCAAAAAAGTCAAAAAACAAATGTTCACTACTGGATGATTTGAGTCAAATACTAACTAATGTCTTCTTCTAAAGACATACGTGACCAAATAGTGGTACTGAAACCATCATCCTTTTTAGTTGGTTCTATATCGTAAGTTTATGTTGTATTTATGTCTATATACTGTGTATAAGAGAGAGAGAGAGAGTATTATATTCTCTTAACTGTTTATGCACTTTAATGTAATTAGTTTTGAATTAGTCATCTTGTTCGTACTGAAGGCTACGGTCACTAAAAGTGCCTGGATCGTAGAACTTCCACTTCGCCAACGGACGATTCGTGGAGTTTTTTGACGTCCTCGAGCTCTCTTTTTCTTGTCGTTATAGATCGAGGGAAAATGTTGATTCACGTCCAGTCGTTACGAGCCATCGTGCACTGCATTCTTCATTCGATTCGCTTAATTGAACGGATGTCATTTTTGTTGGCGTAACACACCCTTAGATCTAACTTCTTCAAACGCCGATGCAGGGTACGGATATAAAATTACCAATTATTTACGTTGAATGTTTTATAACGAACACATTTTTATTAGCTTTTTGTTTGAGAGGTTTTGTGATAAATTGATAGTTAGACGTCTGCGCATATTCGGATTGCTAATTTTCACGAAATCTTTAAAGTGATCAATGGTGTATTAGATAGTTCAAAGCCCTCCCTCTTTTGCTCATATTATTTCTGGGTCTCACGCCACGATCAGCTGTAGATGTACGAGTTATGTACAACCTTTAAGGAGAGAGATGACTTCAGTTAGTCCTACTGCTGCTTCATTACCCATGTTGATTTTGACAGAAGATTTTTTTATTGTACTGGTCTGAGTTTCATTGAATGTAAGCTCTGCCGCCTCCTGCTTTCTGTCATGAGAAAAGGATTTTTTAAAATTAACTGCTTCACTCCGTGAACTTTGAGACAGTAAGGACAAATTAAAGCGTGAATTTATCTGCAACCTACGAGGCGTTTGAAATTCCCCAAACTCGGATTATTTTCTGCTGTTGCACAAATTCATTTCATTCCCAATTACAAAATTTGACGCCATCTAAAGTGGCCTTGTGGGATAGAAAGAGCCAATTGACGCCAGGAAAATGTTTCTTAAATAATTTGGTATGAGCTAAGAAATTACGTTAACAACTTGGTAAACAAATGTAATGAAGTATTTAAAGCGAAAGTTTTGCCTGATGTTAATAAAAGATAAAATACGTATTACGAATAGTGTGGCAAACGGCTAGAAAATATTAAAAAAACAAGTTAAAGCCAATATTGCAATGTGGATTAAGTTTACCTAAAAATAATTGATTACCCTAATTTTGTCTATACATCTTAATGTCCTACTTTACTGTTCAAATCATTTGAAGCCGCTTCATGTATTCCTCTTTAGCGTAATAGAAACACCGATCGATTTCATAATATTGTTGTAGATACCGACAGAGACGAAAGGGGCTATCCTTTTTTTGCAGGGAGGAATTTTACCTTGTTTTGGTCGAGTTGCATTGACCCGTAAATAGTGACGGCGTATATTTAACCACAAAAACCACTTCTGTGAGGCAAATGATCAACAGAAATAAAATTTACGTTCTCATATTTGTACGTTTCGAAGAGTGTATATAGAAATTCTATTATAAGTATCCAAGGGAAATAAGAGTATGTTATGAGTTTGCAATGTAAATATGAATTTTGTTTAATGAATACGTAACCAGAATTTTTAATATTAAATGTAAAAAAATATTTATAATAATTACAATATTAATGCATCGGCAAATTAATTTGACTGCATAGTATAGTGTACACACGTAGTCCTTAGTGCTATTCAAAATAAAGGCGCTAACTATTTATAGATGAAAATCTGTGGAGAATGTTATGTCAAGCTGCACACGAATATACAGGGTGTTTCAGAACAAGAGGTTCAAATTGCCCACCAAGTAGAAAATGGCCAAACAAACACTCTTTCATTCATGAAATTTTCCGAAAAAATTAGGGTTTTTGAGATATTTGCTGTTTTTGTTTCAAAGGATGAAAGTTAATGACACAATTACTCGCAAATTTATTTTGAATTGATTTTGCAAATGTTGTTCAAAATGTGTTCCACGTACCTACATCAATGCACTTTTCAAATCTTATGCGTAACGATTGACGGATATTAGGAAACACGTCTGGCATTTCAGAAATTTCCCCAGCAGCCACTGCAATTCTGGCCATGAGATCTTCCTCGGATTCAATGGGTGTAGCATAAACTCAACATAGAAGGGCTATTTTTTCTAAATATCACTAAACTAAGTTTATTATGGTAAACTTTCATAGAATAGAAGTGTTCGTGACATAAATTACAAACAAATACACGAGTGATAATTATTGTGTAATTATATTTCATCCTTTAAAACAATAAGCAGCTAATATCTCATAAACACGAATTTTCTCGGAAAATTTCAGAGCAGAAAAAGTGTTTATTTGGCAAATTTCTACTTGATGCGCAATTTTATCCCTATTGTTTATATATATATGTATATATATATTATAAAAACTCATTGTTTAGTAATTTGACTATCGTGATGTTTGTATCTACGTAAAATATGACCAAAACCATTTTTGCACTTGTGCAATTTTGTTCTCAAGATCTTGGTTTTTCAGTCATCATGGTAAGGAAAAAGTGAGTTTTTGAAGAGTGATTTATTATTCCGGTGCCGTACCGGAGCCCAGGCTGGCTGCAATCCCCCAAGCTGATGTTAGGCTGGCGCTGTAGGGGACGGGCTGTGCTTCGCTTCAGCCGCTGACGCCAAAAACCCAGAAAAAACGCCAGAACCGCCATTTTTCTATTCAAAATTCACATATCTGGTCTTTTCGAATAAAGTTTGCACGGAAAAAATTCATCATCTGTCAGCCCTACAAGCTCAAATATAGAGTGGTTGTCATCGCTAAAATTGATTTAAATGAAGTTAAATTGGTGAATCTTGCTCGAAAGGGGCCTTTCTTGCAGTCCTGCGGCCGAAGCTATCTCGTGATGACCGTCATGTCACCTCCGCTGCAACCGATTCCGTTCAGACCTGCCGTGTTTGCCTTCCTGCTATCTCTCCAGTAATCAAGGACTGAATGTGCCCCCACGCGTAGTCTATGGAATGTTCATTTCGAGGACATCTATGTCCTCGGGGCTCGTTATGATCGTAGATTGCTGGATACACTGGCACAATTTCGTCGATACTCTTTTCCTTCTGCTCATCAATTATACGTTGTTGGTGCGGCCCAGGTCCAAATATGTTATTGATCATACGATAGTAAGTCTTCTGATGCAATACTGTAAGCCTTCACTTGATCTTAGATTATTTCCTCTCAGTGAATTGTGCAACAGCCTTGCAGTGAACTCAGAGTATTTAGCTTAACAATATTTTTGGGACATTTATATTTACACTGTAAAACTGAGAAGCGTGTAATGCGAAGAATTTAATTGTTGGCATTCCAGAGGGAGAGTTGGCGGTCCAGAGCTCAAGGTTAGGTAGGTCTTCGTTTTGTGGAAATAGAATAGTCTTTTCCTCAGTGAATATCTATCTTTTTTCGGTTAACTGCTATCCTGTTGTTCAGCACCTACTACTTTCTTCTTTAACTTTTATCTTGTTTTATTAATTTCTTTCTCAACTTACTCTTTTTATTCCCCTTGTGCTTAGTTTCTGCATTCCCTAAACTCCATTTTAACTGGAACCTTTCTCATTCATCTCTTTGGAACCCCTTTATCGCAGTTAGTCAGGCTTAAACAAAGTGATCTAATCAAATTTGTCATTGGCGCGCTTCACCGTGTCGTAGCCTTCTTTTCTTTTCAAATCAATTATACAGTTATTTCTACTTCATCAGTCGTTTCAAGGTTGAC